>ULGN01000004.1:1854978-2096100 GCA_900518985.1 Yarrowia alimentaria | reverse complement strand
CAGCTGGAACTGATGATGATGACGTGGGGCGTAACCAGGCTGCCGTGTTTTATGGCCAAAGCAACATGTTCACATGCTTTACGTGGGTCCCGCCAGAAGGTAGGGTAACTCACCCAATGATACCAGATATGATATCCTCACTAATAACATTTCAATCACTTCTCACAAGGTGTTTTCAAGTAAACTCTCCATCTATCCTGTAGCCCTCCGCTCGAAGTTGGGTGGTAGTCTAGTTGAATGGGTCAAACCAAACTCAAGCTGGGATCTGGTATCGTATCCCAACTGGGATTACTGTGTCTACTAACCAACGCTGGCATCACTCTGGTTCTGAGGTTTGCTGACCCTACATGAGTTCAACAAGGGCGTGGCTAAGTTTGTTGAGAAGACACCAATGTCCTCTTTCCCCTAAACCCCAATCAACATACCCCTATTAACATACCCCTATTAACATACCCCTATCAATATACCCCAATCAATATACCACAATCAATATACCACAATCAAATGTCGTCTGCTTTGATCTATTCCAAAACTATACTGAGCCGTCTACTGCTTGTCAATCTTGCCACTCATGGCCCTCTACTCCACCCCTCTTGTCGCCCAACAGCCCTGCAACACGAACCAGGTCACATTCTCGTCCTCCAGATAAGAGAGGCAATGGCCGGCAGAATCCGACATCAAGAACGCCTCCCTGAAGAGCAAAGCCGATTCGACCAGTTTTGATCAGAGTGTTCAGCTTACTGACATGGCATTATCCTCCTTGGTCAGCTAGGGGCCTACTGGTATTGGACGTGGAAGGGAACTGGAACTTGTCATTCGCGGGCTGCTCCTCGTGCCCCGCGTGCGAGCCTTGGGCCTCCTTGGCCGCCAGAGCCTCTTTTTGCTCGTCCTCCTTTTCAAGAAACGAGGCATCGTTGACCAGCTTCAGCGTGATGTTCTCGCCGCTTCTATGTATGGTACATTATTCGTTTCTACTGTCTGAAAACTGTGAGCGTCTCCTTGAGATTTGCCTCGATCCTCCTTTATCGTAAAACCTGTTTTCGAAAGTAAAACACAATGCAGATGAGTTGTTGAAATTATGAAGAGTGGATAATGTTCCGAGGTCGATTATAATCCCAGTAATGCTACTTTTACGCCTCCAACGTACCCCGTTGTCTCAAAAAAGTCGTGCTGTCTGGATTTTAAGCATCTCCACACTATGTGACCTAAATTATAGGCACATGCGGTTTAGTCATCTTTACTCGAGCGCACATTGGAACAGCCACACACAGCTCAACAAACCCGATATTCCGCCTATAGCCGTGATATTACAAGCGACAGTAATGTTGCTCCAAATGTCTGGCAAAATGCCTTGAAAAAATACCTCTTGATTGCCGTTATAGCGCGCAATTTATCATGCTTGATAGGCTTAGGGAGTCAAGGGATGCAAGGGTGCGATTAAAAAAAAAGATTAAGCCAAGAATGCAAGATCGCAAATGTGATAACAAAAATCGACTATATATAGGGTCATTGAACGTGCGAACGTACTGTATGTATCGCCACAATACCTGCTACATATATGTCCCACTCGGACTCCGGTAAAATGACCCTGACAGAAAGTGCGGTGACATGTCTGTGGGTGCCGATGTGCAGCTGATAATTATTTTTTTATCGCCGAACAAGCGTCAGAACACACATGACATCAACATGACCCGAGCTATTATAAATACAGGTGTACCTGTCCAACAGTCAATTTCTTATCGGCCCACGTCAGAAGCAAGGGCTCACGGGACCACTTGGCCCCCTGTACACGAAAACAGCACCTGGCTGTCAGCTTGCGCTTGTTCGCTAGCGTGGATCCCCGCACGGTTCACGTCTTTGTCAAAAGATAGTTTTTTTTTTTCATTTTCCCGAACAAGTGTGAAAAAAAACAGACCTTTTCTCGCACGGCTCCAAAACAGTTTCACATGTGCCTGACGAGCTAGCAACCCGCGACACCGGCCTAGTCGTGGATCAGAGCCGCGCCACACGTCCCTCCAAGCTCGATCTGCGGCGGCATTCCTCGTTTCAAAGTCATGTGTGGGACCTGCCATTGCTCGTTGTGCATAATCTGACATCTTATTTGCGGAGAGTGCAGGAGGCCCCATAGCATCTTTTTTTAGCAGCAGCAGAAGTCCCGAGCTATATAAGGGCACTTTTTCTTTTTAGAGCGCTCTTGATGAGCAAAGGAGACAAGTCAGGTTAGCTGTCAGCGACACAGAGACACAGGACGACATACACTGTGTCACTGGCACCCAAAGGGACTAGTCTGAATGTCCCCTCAGTCGGAAAACAATTGTCCAAGTGGATGTCTTACCCCGCTGATTGGTGCGCGCATGTCCGAGCTTATTGATGCACCACTTTTGTCTTCGGAGGGAACGAGCCAAAAAGATCTTCAGTGTAGTTAGGGCAGAGATAGCTGTACTATTGTACTGGCTGAGCTACTGCGAGCAACACGCACTTTCTAGATTTGCGATTTCTCGCCCAGAAGCCGCTTTTTAGCGAGTCTACTTGCGACAATGGTAGGGTTTATGCCATCTACCTTTACTGTACGCTCCTACATGTATACGTATTTTTTATCCCTTGTAATAAACATAGCAGAGCTGTTAGCGAGAGTACCCTGAGCAGTTGCAACAGTCTACATACTGTAAGTACCTGAACAAGTTCACTGAGACTAGTGAAAACAACAACAGCTACTAGCTGATTGTTGAGAATTTAATTGCATGAGCACTTACACCCTTTTGGCTGATACACTGCAGCACATCTGCCCTCATGTCGCCACTCATATATCCTGGGCAATCTGACATCATGGTACATGTGTGAGACCCTATCGACCCTATCCTATCCTATCACCCTATGCCTGTGCGTAACTAAAAAAAAAAAAAAGAGAAATAAAAAAGAGAAAAAAGTATAGGGTGGTGGCGACTACAGCGTCCAGATAAATAGGGCCTGGAGAGGCTCGCAACCAGCGGCGTGACTCGCTCAATGTCGCGCCCTAGCCGTTACTAGGTACACAAGCACTGTCACCGGCCCCAGCAATCGCCCCAAGACCCTCAGCTCCCTCGGCCCACGACCCAGCAACAACCCTCTACGACCATAGGCTGTAAAGTGAACCGAACCGGCCGCTTGGGAACAATAGCAAGGTGTACATGTGCATCCAATTGCGAAAAGCTTAAATGCGCAAGTAAATCCTCCGTGCCTGCACCCAAACCCTCCCAGGTTGTTATACCACCGGTCTGCTTTCCGAAACACTTTCAGCAAACCCACCCAAGAAATCCCGCCCTCGTGGAATTGCGCCCTGCCACCAGCTAGACCCCGCACGACCCCACCGCCGACGCACACCCCGCGCCGCTACTCTCCAAACTCACCCGCCGCAGTTTATCGCCACAAACCGCCATGCACCACCATCTCAACCCCAAAGCGCTCTTTTACGGTAAGTACAACACCGCCACGGACACAGACGCAGGTAGCAGATAGTCAGCACAGGCCGAGCACACTGCCGCAACTGTCCCGGCGCCCCAGACTAGCCTGCCCGTGCTCAATTGCACGGGCCCCAGAGACTCGGATAAACATGGCGCCGGAAATATAAGTTATGTCCGACGGCCGCAAACTGCAAAACAGTACTAACACAGGCCGAAAGGAAGGCTCAAGCCCCCAGGCACAGGCCGCAGCAGGCTCGGGAACCATCTCTCCCGGTCGAAACCTGGACGCCGCCTCCGGAAACGTGGAGGACGTAGACGAGCTAGACGGTGAAGGCCAGAACATCATCATGGGCATCATCGCACAGCTGCGTCCCGGCGCAGATCTCTCTCGAATCACGCTGCCTACCTTCATCCTTGAGCGTAAGTCTATGCTCGAGCGAATCACTAACTCTCTACAACACCCCACCTACGTCATGGAGGCCCACACCACCAAGGATCCCATCCAGCGGTTCATCCAAGTGGTCAAGTGGTACCACTCCGGCTGGCACATCACCCCCAAGGCCGTCAAGAAGCCCCTTAACCCCATTCTCGGCGAGTTCTTCACCTGCTACTGGGACTACGACGACGGCTCCCACGGCTACTACATCTCCGAGCAGACATCTCACCACCCCCCCAAGTCGTCATACTTTTACATGATCCCAGAGCACAATATCCGCGTTGACGGAACTCTAGCACCCAAGTCGCGGTTCCTCGGAAACTCGGCCGCCTCGCTCATGGAGGGAGAGACAGTCCTCAAGTTTCTGGACATTAAGGACGCCAAGGGCCAGCCCGAAGAGTACGAAATCACCTCGCCCAACGCCTACGCCAGAGGCATTCTCTTTGGCCGGCTCAAGTACGAGTACTGCGACCACTCTATCATCAAGTGCGCCGCCTCGGACCTGATGCTCGACCTCGACTTCAAGGCCAAGGGTTTCATTTCCGGCACATACAACGCCTTCGAGGGAGCCATCAAGCGCATCTCTACAGGCGAGGCTCTGTACGAAGTCTACGGCAAGTGGGACGAGATCATTGAGCTCAAGAACCTCAAGACTGGCGAGAAGTCGGTGCTATTCGACGTGGCCAAGGCCGCCCTCCACCCTCCTGTGGTGCGGCCCATCGCCGAGCAGGCAGCTACCGAGTCCCGACGACTGTGGGAGCCCGTTACCAACGCACTAGCCAACCGAGATCATACCGTTGCTACTGACGAGAAGTTCAAGATTGAGGACGAGCAGAGACGGCTGGCCAAGGACCGAGAGGAGCACGGCGTGACATTCTTCCCCAAGCTGTTCAAGCCTGCGCCTGCGCCCCTGGACTTTATTTTGTACAAGGATATCCAAGGTACTCCCGAGGAGGTGACCAAGCAGATTCTCAGCATAGTTCCTATTCTGCCTGGCCAGAAGTTCACTGAAAACTTTGAGCTCTCCGGCGAAAAGAAGTACAAGCTGGAAAAGAGCGGCCAGGCTGCACAAGCCGCCCCCGCACCTACTGCCACAGCCACAGCCGCTGCTCCCGAGCCTGGTAGCGTCCCTGTTGCTGCCGCTGGCGCCAACGGCCAGGACCCCCTGGCCAACACTGCGGATCTCAAGCAGGCTTTGCCTGAGGATGAGGATGACGAGTTCCACGATGCTCAATAGGCAGTTATCTGGTATTCGCAGATGTAATGGTAAGCGACGATTTATTTAGTTTGATAGAGGTTCCTTTTTTTCTGTTATAAAAGATTACAAAAGAAGAGTGCTTTCTGGCGTAGTTTCTGGTCTCTCTGGTTGAGTGCCAATGTGACACTCTCCAGAGTGTTTGGTTTGGTTCCGGATCGTTCGACCTGTTCTCCACTCGGTTCTGATGGCGATAGATCTGATGATGTGGTTGGGTCTCGTTCCAGCCAGTTTATGAATGGTTTGGCAGTTTCAGACGATACAGCAGCTAGTAGGGTTCTGAAACAGACATAGTAGGCCTCTGAACCGACATAATCGTCAGACAAGAGTTGTAGAGTTTCCAGAAGTACTACCACATGTTCTTTTGGCAACTTGAGAGCGCAATAAGTGAAAAAGGACCATCCAGACGTGTCTGAGGGATGTTTGGAGATCCATGCAAAAGTGAGAGACAGTAATTTCTTGAGTTGTTCACTGTCTCCATGAGTGTCTGGGAGATCCAGCACCAAGTTGGTTATCCATCTAGCATAGCCCCATGCGTAGTAGTTGTGTTTATGGACCTGTGCTGATTTCAGGACAATGGTGAATTCATAGATGAGCATTGAGTGCAGGCCATCGAAGCCGAAATATTCCTTTCCAATTTTCTCATTGGTCTTTTTCAAGTAAAAGGTATCTGGAAAGGTTTCTGGAAAGGTGTCCAAACTGGACGGTTTGAACAAGCTGTGGCTGACAGATTTCACAAAATTACGTCGGTAGTTCCACAAGGTCGGACTTTTACTTTGCTTCTTGAGTTTAGACGTAAGTAACAGGTTGAGAAATCGTAGTTCTGACGCTTCACTCACCTCTCCCTGTTCTCTGAGCTTGTAGCGAATGTTTGTTGCCGAGTTGTGTTCGTAGAGAGTCAGCAGCAAGACGTTTGAAACGAGTAGTAGCGTGTGTGGCGGGATGTTTGGCTGAAACAGTGTCTTTTGGGCTGCTACTGCTGCCTTCACCATGTCTTTTTTCGGCACACATATCGTCGTCGTGCTCTTGGACCCGGACTTTTCTGTCACCAGTTGGAACGGCAGATACGTGTCATCCGAGGGGACTTCTTCTGGCAGTTGAGACGCGCCAATCTCCACCTGGTCGCTGAGTTAGCGGCGTAAAGTCGTTGTTTCAATTGTACTCACGCTAGGAGTAGTGCTTTGCCGAGCTTTTCAATGAGATCCATGTTGATGTGGAGGTTGAACTTTATGCACCTTGCAGGAGACAGGTCAATGTAGATAGATCATATGCAACTAAATGGTCAGGTGAAAAGTGTTGTTTCGACCAGTCAGACAATAATTTTTTTGTGGTATAAGTCGATTTGTAATGAAATAACATAAACAACTAAGCACTAGACAGAAATATATTTGTTTTCTAGAGAGTTATGAAGCAACCTCAAGAGCTAGCTATTTCGAAATCTTTACAGCTCAGTTTAACGTTTATCTTACTTCATCATCTACTAAGCGAGTCATACAATTCTGGTCAATAACGTATCAATTGATATCCTGAAATTCCAAACATATCCAGACTACTCTTGGGAGTAGAACGCACTTTTCAAAATTCTGAATAAGTTGTCTAGAACGTCTATTACCTGAGTCAAGAGAATAAAGTCAGTCGTAGGACCATCTTCTGCTGAACCACCTAAACAGTTGTAGACGGTGAGAACTTGTTTAGACTCACATTATCCACCCAACAACTGCCAGCTACAGTACACTACAGAATCTTATACTCATAATGACATTATCTATTTGCTCGTGTTTATTCCACCTCTACTGTTTTTTGAAGTAGCCAACGGTTGCTTTCTCGGTGGAAGGCAATTTGAGAGTGCCCCGAGAAACCAAAACGGCCAGAACCCACTGGGGCAGCCAAAGTCCAAAAAGAACATACCAAGTCCACACCTGGTTACCCCTCAGCGACCAGAGCAGCATCTGGATAATATCTAGAGGAGCCTGGTGGAGATAAAGAGCAATTCCAGTGATCCAGGTCCAGGGGCAGGTGGCAATGAGGATCAAAATGTTGCTCTTGTTAGCACCGGGGCGGATGAAATTGAAGGCCACGGTGACCAGACCCAGAGCCATGGCCAATGAGAAATTGATGGTGGCCAGAGCAGTAGTAACGAGACCATGGAGCAGCAATGAGATGGCCATGGTGACATTGGGGTCGGCAGGGGAGCTGGCTGGGTGGGGAGGTCCTGCCGGCGCCACAATGCTGAGGACAGGAAGACAGCCACTAATGACAAACAGAGAAGTCAGAACTGGTCCCAGAGCTGTCGAAGGAACAATGGTAAGCACACCTCCAATAGTCGTACATAGACCAAACACGGCAATAATGGTGAAGAAGGACTTGACGAGAGAGGTGGGGCGAGAGGTCTTGGTAGCGTAAAGATAGATTGCCGTAAGCGGGAAAGAAGCACACACCAGAACGGCGCTAGGCAAGTAAGTACCAATGGAGACAAACTTGGTTGGCGACAGAAGCAGGTAAAAGAAGAAAGACTGGTGGAAATGCTCCAGCAGGTTGTTGATAGATCGCAGGGTGCTTTCTGCCATTCGGCCAAAAGTGGTGATATCGAAAGGTCCTGTGGTTCCACGTGCCCTGAGGGTAATGGCGTCGATTCTCCACCCAGAAAAGGCCTCTGATCCAGGACTGCTGCTGATTCCAGCCGTAAGCTGACGGGTCATTCCCGAGATCATGATTCGCAGTCGGTTAGCGTACCGGTTAAAGACGTCCATCTGGGTCTGGCCAAAGAACTCGGCGAGAGCAGTGGGCATAAGTCGTCTGACGAAGCTTTCGTCTTGCTCGGTTACACCCTGGATCACTGTGGCCAGGTTCTCCGTGCTTGCAGCAATCACGGCGGTGTTGATGAGATCCAGGTTGGGCAGCTGGCCGTTGAGACCCTCATAGAAGACCTCCATGTAGTCAAAGTGCTCGCTGGACGCCTCCGGGTAGTCCAGAACAATGGCTCCCTCAATGGCGCCGGCAGTAAGTGCCAGACTGGTGTGGTAGGCCGTGACCCAGGACCGCAGGGCAAATCCAGAATCGCTGGGGATCACGAAAATGATATTCTTGCTCCACACGCTCCATCGCTTAAAGTACTTGGCCAGCGCAATCACCAGACTGATGCCGCCGACATTGTGCTCGCCATCCTTGTTAATCCACGGCGCCACAATAACCATGGCCTCAGCGTTGTCGCCTCTGGGGGCATGCATCACTCCGTAAACGTTGGTGCCGTTGTACGACTCGGAAAAGTGCTCCACGGACCAGTCGTGCTGGGCTGTTTTCAGGCCGATATCCGCGAGAAATCCGGTCAGCAGCTCTGTCCGTCTGGCAGCGTCGATGTCGCCCCTGTCTTCTGCGGCAGAAATCGCCTTGATTTCCTGTTTGTACGCACGCACATGGTTCCACTCGCTCTCGCGGAAGTGCGTGTGAGCCTGTCCCGGAAGCAAGGCGTTCTCACTAACATATGTGTTGCGATACTGGCCGTCCAAAGGAAGTACCGCCATCCACAGGGCGCCAATGACGCTGACAAGGAGCGACAGCAGCGGCAGCCATCCAATGATCTTGTCGCGGAGACCCAGCCGGCTTGCGACCTGCGTCAGTTTCTCAAACAGTCCCATGGTGAGCAAGTGTTAGTGGGGTTCAAGGGTGCTTAGCTCTTAGTGGAGAGTTATGCATGCATGTACGTGTCGCCATGCACGTGACGCGACTGTGAGCAGAGGGGTGGTGATTGGTGGTTTTGGTGGAAAAAGTGGTCATGTTATGGTGCTATTAGCATCACAAAAGGAATTAAGTTCCTGAAACCTGAAATTCCCGGTCAAATACGTTGTATTTGGGATGCGCTGACTAAGCACTCACGTGAGCAGAATATCAGTCAATGTAAATTCAGAAACCAATTTTTTCAGAAAATGGTATCCTGGCCGAGCGGTCTAAGGCGCCAGGTTAAGGTAATTCCTTAACTAATATCCTGGTCTCTTCGGAGGCGTGAGTTCGAATCTCACGGATATCATTATTTTTTTGTTAACTTTTGTTTACCATCTTTTCTTTTTTTGTTTTGGAAATGAAAACTGTACAAAGTAAAGGGGAATATACCGATGCTGTCGTTGTTTTGGACCAAGATTAGCACCCAAAAGTTGAGAGCTTTGGTGACTTTTACTATGTACTAAGGTGGATTGTAGATTCAGCATGAACTGTGAGACTTGGAATTTCGTTTTCCTTTTTTCTTTTCTTTTGATGAAGAACGCAAGAGGCCTGAATAGATCTTCATGCCCTAATTGTCCAAACCAAAAAATACCTTCTACACTCCTTTTGACTACAACTCGCACTGATAGCAGAGAAAACATGACATTAAGTGATTAGTAAGTACAAATAAATACAGATACGAGCTAGCCAGCTAGTCCCCCAGTAGAGGGGACGTGACTGTTCGTGTCAAAGGCGTTCTAGACGGTTGTTGGGGCCCCAAACTAAAGTCTAACATGGGCGTAGGGGGTGGCTCGTTGTGCGTGGCTAGATTGGGAGGCATTGCAGGCACACTTGAAGGCATGGGTGTGAATTGTTGTTGAGGGGGGTATTGCTGTGGGGGATGCAAATCGTTAACTTTCTTGGACTGAATGGCGTGCAACTCGTAGATGCCCATCTGGTTTTCGTCCGAAGAGTTGCGAGGCGAAGAGCCGTTGATGCTGCGGGTAGTACCGTCTCCGTCTGGCGGACTGGGGTCGTCTTCCATCTGCGTGAGAAACTCGTAGCAGACCTCTCCATGCTGGTCCAGATCGAGCCCCAGGGTCTCGGCGTCTGGGGTCATGCGAATATGCATTCCTGGGATGCGGTCGATGATCATCAGCAGCACCAGCGACACGGCAAACGAGTAGGCGGCCACAGAGAAGACCTCGGCGCACTGGTAGCCCAGCTGGGCGTAGTGGTGGTTCACCCAGCCGCCTCTGATCTCCCGAGTTCCGTCCAGTCCCGCCACCTCCTTCTCGGCAAAAAGACCCACCAGCAGCGAGCCAACCATGCCGCCGATTCCGTGGATGGCAAACACGTCCAGCGGGTCCTCCACGTGGATGTGGAACTTGATTTGCGTCGCGAGATTGCACGCTATGGAGCCCACAATGGCGCACACGATAGCCGCCCAGGGAGCCACGTATCCAGAGGAAGGTGACAGCGAAACGAGGCCCGAAACGGCGCCCGAGCAGAAGCCGATCATGGACAGCTTGCGCTCGATGCGGTAGTCCATGACGCCCCACGTCAGGGCTCCAAAGGCGCCGCCAATCATGGTGTTGGACGAGGCCATCAGGGCCATGAGATTGGCTCCAAAGGCGCCTCCAGACGCAAAGCCCAGCCAGCCCGTCCACAGCAGGCCCGTGCCGATCATGACGAGCATGGCGGAGTGCGGGTAGTGCGGTTCGGGCTCGTAGTGGGTGTCTTTGGTAGCTCTCCGGCCACGGCTCCACCGCAGAGCCACGCCGTATGCAAGACCCGTAAAGCCGGCGTTGATGTGCACGGGCGAGCCGCCGGCAAAGTCCAGAGCACCCATGTTGTTGCTCCAGCCGTTGGGGCCCCACACCCAGCAGGCCACGGGGCAGTAGACCACGGTGGCCCAGCAGAAGATGAAGACGATGAAGGGGATCACGCGGCCTCTGCCGACAATGGCGCCCGTGAGAATCACCGCGGTGATACACAGAAACATTCCCTCGAACATGGCCACAGCCAGACCTGGAAGGCGGCCAAAAGCAATGGGATGCGGTTCCAATGCGACCTTGTGGAAACCTGCGTGTCGGAGATTTCCCATAAACTTGCCACCGGTGGGGCTGAGAGCCAGAGAGTAGCCCCAGACTACCCACTGCAGCACAGCTATAGAGACTGCGGCGAGATTCATTCCTGCCATGCTGAGCGCTGAGGACTGGGGAGTGAGGCCTGAGTAGAGCATACCCAGAGCCGGACACATGAGCATCATGGCCAGCGTGCTGTGTATGACTGACAGCAGGTCGCCGGGATGGTACTCCATGTGTAGATGTGGTTGTTGTTGTTGTTGTTGAAGTGAGTGTGGAGGTAAGAGTGGTTGGCGATGATCCGGGGTTAAGTTTACCGAGGCAGTAAAAAAATAAAAAAAAAGCTAGCTAGCGGCGTGCTGAAGAGTCTATAGTCTAAAGATCGTGTGCAAGTACATAGTTGTGGAGTGCATGTGTTTTGGGACATGTTTTCAACGGCTTTTTTTTTGGACCGTACGAGCTGTATAACCACACTGTAGAAATGGAATGTGGGCCTTTTTTGGCGGTACTATTGTTTGGAGAACATAGAGAGATGTTGGGAAAGCGTCTGTTACGGCAGATTAACGTGTTCAACAGATCTGAAATCGACGTTTGGCACATGAGACATGTGACTTTTTTTGCGACAGGGTGCGCGTGCTTGTACATGAATATGAGTCACTGCAGGCCAAAAAAAGTGCTGCTTCAGCATGAAATTCTGAATCGGAACATGCGGTCTTCAGGTACAGATCATGGTATGAAAGGGACTGTCTGTACGTGTCCAGATGTGGTAATTGTAGTTGGAAGCCTCATGTCAATGTCTGGCAACAGTTTCATCAAATGATAGATGGATTGATTCGGATTGGTTCTCAATTTGACAATATAAGTTTGTGACTGCTTCAGCATCAGTAAGTCTCAGTATCCGGTCTGGGATTGAATGATTGGTTATATGATAGTGGTGTTATCTATTTATGAATGTTTTTTTCTTCTCCACTGACAGGCCATCGTTATTTGTTGTTTCCCAACACATGTTCTGCAGTCAAGATGCACCGTATTCAGGTGATACACTGTCAGCAAAAGGACCTGGTTGAAATGAGCTGTGTTTCAGTAAACAGGAATCTGAAAAGTGCATTCGTCTCGAAATTCGATTCTGCGTAGACCAGTACCACATACACTGTCTCAACCCCATGTCAACCCACTTTTAATGTGACTGTTGACAGACTCAGCCTCGTAACTCAATGGAAACACTGCACTACAGCTGCACCTTGGCCCTGGCAGAAACGAAAGTGGAGTATACGACGACATAGACTGAGATGTTTGTGTCTACAGGTTGGAGAATAAGTGAATTGTTATCTTTTGAATCTGCTCACTTCTTCCTTGCTTCGGTAGTCCCATTTTCAGAGACACGACTGCGTTTGGTCGCTTGGCTCTCCCCACAGTATCCCAACTTAACCAATATACCAGTTGCGGTGAAAGTGAAAAGATATTTCTCATCAGCGGACAATTTCAAACACTTTGGCTAATTTCCCGTCCGTTCAGTGTCAAAAATGAGCTTTTCGCACGAACCCTTGCTACGTCAAAATCCATTGTCTAATTCGACAGCTGTACTGCAAGCACTTTCGAAATAGATCCGTCGTATTAGTCTACAGAGTACAGCAACACGTATAACAGTATAAATGCATCAGCACCTACCTGCAGTTATCGGACTAAAAACGCGAGGATTTATCCCCTTCTTAGCCCAGACACATGTGACGCCGTTTAATCAAAAGCCAGACCGTGAAAATGGCATAATATTGCGGGTTTTCAATCTTCTAGAGAGTCTTGCAATTTGGCAATTTCTGCAATTTCTGCAATTTCTGCAATTTTGCAATTTTGTAATTTCTGCAATTTTCGAAGTTCTTTCTTCAGGAACAGTTTCTGCTATTCCAGGCGGCGCGGCTATTTTTAGTATGGCACGGGAAAAAAAAGGGTCCCCCTTACTTACCGAGCTTACCTTTTACTGAGCTTGCCTTACTGAGACAGAGAGAGCGAGAGAGAGAGAGAGAGAGAGAGAGAGGGAGGCTGCGAAAGTCTAGGCAGAAAGAAGACGGTTTGGGAGTGTCTGGAACAGAGCTATGGACGCGATTCCGAAGATGAAGCAGTCTGGACACGTGGCCTCACCGGCTTTGTGCACGGCCAAGGCCGCTGATGCCACCACACGGGTCGTGTTGCGCAAACCACATATATAAAGGCCTGCCTGGCTCCCGCCCCCCTAACAGCCGCTGCGGTGCGTCCCCCCTCAACTCTATCATGCAACTACACCTTTGCAGTGCATCACGCTACGTACGCACGTAATTACCACAACCCACACTAAATACCTGCCCCCAGCGCAGCACACGACAACGGCTGCTTTTTTTTTGCGCACACCACCCCACGCCCCAGCATGCCCGAATCGCGGCTCGACCCCAAGCACCAGGAGGACGCCGCAAAGCCGTCAATGATCCTCGACGACCCCGAAGCAAACAACCACGCCGCCAAGGACGACGCCTCGGCCCTGGCCGGCTACAGCGACAGCGACAACGACGCCGAGTCCATCGTCAGCACGTCGTCCGTCGGCGACATGGGCGACATGGGCCTCACGCCGGCCATTTCGCGAATGTCCGTCAACGACCGCGATGATGGCCCGCGCCACGACTCGTCCTCGGGCCCCGCCTCGGCCGCGCCGTCGTCCGTGGGCACCACCCTCAACGCCTCCAACTTCAACGTGGTGCCACAAAAGAGCACGCACCTGCTGGAGGACCCCAAGCTGCAGGAAATCATGCTCTCGGACGTGGGCATCTCGTCGCTGCTGGCGCGGTCAAAGCAGAGCATTGTGTCGTGCAAGGAGTTTGCGCAGTTCATCAAAAAGCGCGGCGCCCTCGAGCTCGACCACATCACGCATCTCAAGAAGCTCTCCCGCAACACGCGGGACGCCATCAAGCGCCCGGAACACAGACAGGGCACGTTCTACCGCCAATTCGACGAAATCGCCCGCGTCGGCGAGCGGGTCAGCGACGTCAGCGCCACCTTTGTCACCAAGCTCAACTCCATGAACGACGAGCTGTCGGAACTGGCCCGTACCACGGAAAAGACCCGTAAACAGGTCAAGGAGACGCATCTACGTCACGAAAAGAACCTGGTGGATCTGGAGCAGGCGGCAGAGAAGGCCAAGGCCAAGTACGAGTCGCTGTACGACGAGCTGGAGCGAGCACGTACCGGTGACCCCACCAAGAACAAGTTTGGCTTCAAAACCACCAAAAACTCGGTGCAGCACGAGGAGGATCTGCAGCGCAAGACCCAGGTTGCTGACCAGGACTACCAGCAAAAGGTGTCAGCGGCCCAGCGTTCGCGTCAGGAGCTGCTGCGTGTTCGGCGGCCCGAGGCATCCCGCGAGCTCAAGGATCTCATTTTCGAGTGTGACAGTGGCATGTCTCTACAGTTTCAAAAGTTTGCCAACATTTGTGAGACTCTGGCCCTCAACAACGGTTTTGTTGTGTCTCCTCTTATGCCCCCGGGAACTTCCACCACTGTTCGATCCATGCGCGAAAACGCTGCGCTTATCGACAACGAAAAGGACTTTTTCGACTCGGTCATGGCAGTGCCTCGAAAGCAGAAACTCAACAGAGACGTGGTCGGTTACAAGTCTCGAGCAGCCCCCAAATCGTCATTCTCCTACAGCAAACCACAGCCAGCTAAGGCGCCCACGCCTTTCTCCACATCCTCTTCCACACCCTCGGCTCCCAGCCCCTTTTCATCCACCACTGGCCAGCGTAATGTTTCGTCGGCCACTACATCGTCCACCGTCATGCCCCCGTCGGTGCCCAACCCAGTTCCTAGCGGCGCTGCTGGTACCATTGGCGGAATTGCTGCGTCCCGAGCGGCCTCCAGTTCTTCTGCTTTAAATGCTGCACCCCCTGCCATTGCACCCACCATTTCCATGGACCAGCAGTCGGTGACTTCCTCGGTGGTGCCATCCCAGTTCCCCCCTGGCGTCACAGATTCCATGCCCGTGTACGGTACACCCATAGAGGATTTGCTGGACTACGAGGGCGGCACAGTGCCCCGAGCAGTGTACCAGTGTGTACAGGCCATTGACAATTTCGGCCTGGAGGTCGAAGGCATCTACCGAGCTAACGGAAACAACTCGCAGATCCAGGAAATCAAGCATCTGTTTGACACAGACCCTTCCAAGGTGGACCTGCTACACCCGTCCGACAATCTAAACGACATTCATTCGGTCGCCTCAGCCTTGAAGCTGTACTTCCGAGAGCTTCCGGACTGTCTGCTCACCAAGGAGCTTCACCAGGAGTTTATTGATGGTGCCATGATCGAGAACACGATACAGCGACGGGACGCTCTTCACGGCACGGTCAACAAGCTGCCCGATGCCAACTACACGACTCTCCGATACCTGATTTTCCACCTCTATCGAATCCAGGAGCGGGAGGCCATCAACCGAATGTCCGTGGTGAATCTCGGCATTGTGTGGGGCCCTACACTTATGAACACAGATTATGGCAATGTGGCTGAGATGGGATTCCAGGGTCGGGTTATTGAGACGATTCTGGTGAATGCCTATGTCATTTTTGATGCCGAATAATGGGGCATATATATACTGTAAATGGATATGTACTGTAAATGAATATAACGATTATGCTTCTCAGAAGGTCTTCTTCAATCGTGTAATAAATAATATGAGTTTATATGCTAAAATAAAGATTCTGCCGAAAAGATTTTTACCGTAAAGGAAAAAAGTGCCGTAGCAGCCCATGTTAGGCCACATAATTATACACATCTTGGCCCTCGCGGCTAATAAAATCATCAGCAATCATTTTGCTGATATTCTGCTTGACCACGCTGACCTCCAGAATGCCACGAGACTTTGTCTTGTCCAGAACCTCGGCTACCAGTTCCCGATGCTTGAGACTTCTTCGGGCCTTCATGATACGAATGATCACAGCCTGAATTTCCATGTTTCTGTCTCTTGCCACGTCCTCCTGGATTTTCTTGTGGGGCAACATCATGTCGTCACTTCGCGAGGCAGGAGGGACCTTGACGCGTCGAAGCTTGGACGTAAAGTTCCAGTTGAATTTGAACTGGTCTCCTTCCACCAATTCCTTGCCGGCAGGTTCCTTGTACACGAGTCGCAGCTTTGGAGTCATTAGTGAATATAAAGACATTGTAAGCTCTCGTTCCGCCAGTCCTGTAGCAGCCTGCAGCTCCTTAAAAGTCATGCTGGGTCGTTTTTTCTCGTCCACAAATTGCAACATTACCAGGGCTTGGTGTAGAGATACGTCGAAGTCCTTGGTATCGTCGTTGAGGTGAGCTCTAACTGTGCATGTTGACAATGCGTGTTGCCACGTAATCTTCTTCTTGGCGCTCTTGGGGTCTTGGCTCAGGAATTTCGAAAAGTTGTCGAGCTGGTTGTACATCTGGGACGGCAGACGGATGGTTGAGGCGGCAGCTGGGAACTGGGGCCAGGCGTTTTGGCTGAGCAGATTCACGTTGAGCTCGAAATTGCCGCACTTTGTGTAGTCCGACGACTCTCTGTATTGCGACATTGTAGCCAGAGAAGTGGTGCGGACGTCCTTGAGCATGGTTTCCATAGATTCGGTGAGTTCGGGCCCAAACTCGTCCTTGAGCACAGTGAGCAGCTCCTTTTCACCCTCCAGACCCAGAGATCGACCCACGAGGAGCCGCTTGCTGAGATACCGCTTGTAGTAGACTTCAAAGACGTCCTTTTCGGGAATGCAAGATAAGAGAAACGTCAGGATGGCCACATCGTCGCTGCTAAGAGTGTCTCCCTTGGCTCCCTTTCGCAGTAACGTGTCAGAGTACTTGGCCAGCTGCTCAGAGAGGTTGCGTTTGCCCCGCATTGAGGATCTGAACCCGGCCATCCAGTCACTCGACTTGCTGATGAGCTCCAGACCGAGGAAAACCACCACTCTGCGAGATTTCGTGTAGGCGGAAATTGCGTGGTCAATGTGTTCAAACGACTGGCCCATGCTCTCGATCCACTTTCTGAAGATGCCGCCCAGCCTTAGCTGCCCTCCGACGTCTTCAAAGTCCATCAGAGACAGTGCCTGGACACAGGGGAACATGGACTCGTCCTCAAACGACTCTGAGATGCCCCGCTGCAAAAAGGCCATGTGCGGAGTGATCATTTCGTCGGGCAGCGAGTTCATGACGGCCTTGACCAGCGCCGCGTCGTCAATCAGCTCACTGAGCCGTCTGTTTTCGGCCACGTGGACGTCCACCACCAGCTTGAGATAGTCCCTGGGAGCCAGAATCTGCCATTTCTCCGCCTGCGACTTGAAGTGCCGCTGCGTCTGTTTGTGGATCTGCTCAATGAGCCGCTGGTAGTGCGCGCTGGACTCGCCGGTCAGCTCGCGCACCACTCCCTCGCAGCGTTTTAGGAGCCAAAACGCCGTTTCGCTTTCGCCACGTAGCATGCGGGCGTACTCCGCCGCAAAGTCCGCCTCCACCTTGGCGCCGATGGAGCCGTAGATGGCGTCGCGCAGGAGGTCCTGGGCCCGCCGCACCATGTCGCTGCCACCGTTGGCGTTCTGGAGAAGGAAACTGCGGTCCAAATAAAAGTAAATGTGCTGCAGCTTGAGCACGCGTTCGCGCCACAAATCGTACTCGTCCAGAAACGCCGCTGTGACCGATTTGAGACCTGCGTCGGAAATCGCCTCGATTTTGGCCAGACACTTGCTTGTCAGCGGTTCGAGAGCCTCGCTGTAAAGAGACTGCCAGCACTGAGCTCCCTTTCCGTGGCGGCAAAAAGTCTCCACGATTCGGTACAGCTCCTCTTCGGACACCGTTGGAGGGCTTCCCAGCAGAGCTATGGCTGTGGTGGCGTCCAAAAGCACGGCCTGCTGCTGTTCAAAAAAGCGAGAAATGGCTTCGGCGTCGTTGGTCTGGCGACGTTCGACCTTGATGTTTTTGACCGCAATCTTGCGGGTGTGGAACTTGCCCACGTGTCGTTCTATCCCGCGTTTCATTGCGCTGTCTGGGGCGTTTTCTGGGGACGTTCTTGGACAGGTAGATTGGCGGGTAAAGTTTATGAGATAGATAGTCTGAGATAATGATAGTTTCAGGTTGCAGTGCAGGAGCATCTGGGGGAGGTGTAGCTGTGGGAGGCTAGAGGGGGTTGGGAGAGAAACCGAAGAGTGCGTTCGATAGAGAATGTTTGCGGGAGCTGAATGGTATTGTTTTAAAGGCTGTAGGTGTTGCATATGACTTTTTAGTAGGAGCTGTTTTCTGCTGTTGGAGTCTATCGTTTGGAGTATGCATGAACGGCTCCAGATACCTTCACATTAGTGAACAAGAAGATAAACGGAGATTTAGTAGGTTTATTGAAAATCTGAAAGGTGCGATGAGCTGTGGATGCCAGTATTAGTCATTTAAAAGCTTTAAAAACCAGAAAATCGTCCTGCTTTCGATTTTAGATTGGTCTTGTATGGATCTCTAAACATGGGTAAATGTGATGGGGTAAGCTGAACCTTAAAGACTTGGTCAGAATTGAGCGATTCCTAGCAGAAAGAAGATTGAGGTTAGAGGTGCACTTTGGAGAGGCAGAAAGTGATTTGGTATGGAGGGTTTTTGACCATTTTTAAAGATTCTGAAAAGTGCGTCCGTTTAAGGCAAGAATCAGTAATGTAATGAGAGTGTTTTAAGGTCTATAGCTCACACGTAAGACTGTATAGATGGGGTCAAGTAGCTTCTTGGTAGTAGTCTGCATGCAGTAAGGAGTAGGTAGATGGCCATATCAGGACTTTTGTGGTGGTGATATCGTATTATTGAAGAGTGCGTTTGATTTTCCAGCAGACAGCCATAACTCTGGTCTAGTTTTTGTTTCTCTATCATGTATATATATTCACACTTGCCTACCCTTCACTTTGCTAAAACTAAAAGTCTCGCATCTCTCTACTTTACAACAGAGTCAACAAGTAATGACAACCAAAAGGAAATATTTCTTCTAGATTTACACGCCACTAGATCGGTTCACCCACCTAAAAACCGCTCCCACTCCTATTTCCTCCACAACTCTCACCCAAACTTCCAGCTTGCATTCCCTACAGATGCCCCCTTACTAAGCATGCATCAACTAAGCATACCATCTCCAGTATCAAAAGTATTTCTCATGCCAAAACCACAATGAGCGATCCAGACGACCTCAAACGACCGCGAATCGAAGGAACGATTGTGAAACATGCGCCAATCAAGCTGGTGGGCCAGTCGTCGCAGGACTGTTTCTACATTTCTACGAAAATGCCGTTTGTTTCGGCTCTGAAAAAAATCACAAAATTGCTGAAATCATCGCCTCGTCAGCCCAACAGAAAGTATCTCAAGGTACTCGGAATGGGCAAGTGCGTGGAGAAGGCACTTAGTGTAGGATTGCGGTTTCAGGAGGACGGATACAGGGTCGAAATCTTCACTGGAGAAACTACACTTTTTGACGAAATCAAAATCAAGGGAGACATGGAGGTGGACGATGAATCCGACGAAGAGGTGGTCAAACAAAAACGGCAGGTCAGCACGATTGAAGTGAGAATCCACAAGAGAGACTAGCCAAGAAGAGAAGAGGGAGCGAATAAATATTTATATTGATTTTTTACATTTTTTTCAGTGCACTGTCCGATATCACAGTAAAGCCTTACTGGCATCGTAAACCTGCCGAATCTCATTCATGTCACGAGCATGCTTTTTCTGGAGCTCGGCAGACTCCAACAGCTGACTGTCATCCACAACTTTGACAGCAACGCCATATTGTCGCAAATAGTACGCTCTTTCTGCGGCGTGTCTCACGGCATGTCGGTCCAACCGACTCATACCGTCAATCTTGCTGTAATCTCGTTCCAGTATCGACTGCGTTAGACTCGAATCACGAAAAAATATTTTTTTGAACACAAAAGTAGGGACACAGAAGCAGACCCAGAAGTATATAGAGCCCCTAGGTCCTGGTCCTAATCCTGATCCTGTTTCTTAATCCTAGTCTTTGTCTCAACTTGTCACCTCACGACATACTCACCTCCTGGGTCTCGATCGGAGGACCGGTCTGATACTGCTCCACCTGGCGCTCGTACTCCTCGGGACTCTGGCCCTTGCGGATCTTGGCCTTGCCCTTCTTGGGGGCCTCGTTAGCCACCTTTTGTGGCGAAGGCTCGATGGTTATCGCCGCAAACTCCTCCGTTAACGACATGGTGTGGTGAGTAGTCTGAGATCTGGCTGATTTCAGAAAAAAATAAACTCGCCCTGCAGGCCTAAATTAAAATTCCAACAAAACATCCCAACTAACATCATCAACTCTCATATCGCACTTTCTCAAAAACACAAACACATGTTCAATTCGAATCCGGGCGACTCTGGCAACGACAAGCCCAAGTCCCAGTTTGCTTTTGGCCAGGCGGCTCCCAGTTTCGGCGCCAGCAACGCCAAAGACGACAAACCCACGACAACGTCCATGATGTTTGGCTCCACAAACACAACCGCCACATCTGGCTTTGGAGGCTTCACCTTGGGCGGCAGCAAGCCCGACAGCGCCTCCGGGGGTAAAGACGATGCACCCAAGTCGCTCTTTGCCCCCAAGGACCCTGCGCCGTCTGTGTCGGGCACAGACAAACCTGCCTCCACTTTTGGCTCCTTCAACCTAAACACAAGCACGCCTGCGCCCAGCCCTCCGACCACGTCAGCAGCCACATTTGGCTCCTTTGGCCAGAACTCCACAATTGGCTCTTCTGCCACCGAACCTGCAAAGCCAGGTCTCTCCTTTGGCAAACCTTCCAGCTTCAGCTTTGCTCAGTCTGACACAAAGACAGACGACAAAAAGACGGACGGCAAGTCGCCATTTGGCGGGTTCGGCAAGCCAGAAGAATCTGCTAAACCCTCATTTGGCGGATTTGGCAAGGCTGACAATGCTGCTAAGCCAGCTTTGGGCTTTGGCAAGCCTGCCGATGCGCCTGCATCTGGATTTGGCTCGTTCTCCTCCAAACCACCTGCATTCACAGCCACTCAAACTGAGTCCAAGCCTAGCGGACTAGGTTTTGGTTCATTTGGTGGTGACAAGCCTTCATTTGGTGGAGACAAGCCTTCATTTGGTGGAGACAAGCCTTCATTTGGTGGAGACAAGCCTTCATTTGGTGGAGACAAGCCTGCCTTTGGTGAAAGCAAGCCTTCGTTTGGTGGTGATAAGCCTGCTTTTGGGGGAAGTAAGCCTTCCTTCGGTGGAGACAAGCCTGCCTTTGGTGAAAGCAAGCCTTCCCTCGGTGGCGATAAGCCTGCCTTTAGTGAAAGCAAGCCTTCATTTGGTGGCGATAAGCCTGCTTTTGGGGGAAGTAGGCCTTCCTTTGGTGGCGATAAGCCTTCTCTGGGCCCTTCAGAGGGACATGCGAAAGGATCCGGATTTGGATCCAGTCTCGGCTCTGGGTTTGGAGCAGGATTGGGATCAGCACCTGCCAAGGGTGCAGCCTCTACTGGATTTGGCGCTTCAGGCGGATTTCCTAAGCCTTCTACAGGTGGATTCGGCTCCTCTGCTTCTGGATTGACTAGCTCCAATGCATCTAAATTCGGATCGGCGGGCGGCAAGCCTCCTGTTAGCGCTCCTAGTGCCGTCTCCACCAACAGAAAGCCCACATCTACCTCCAACCTCTTGCCGGGCCAGCGAACAGCGCTTAAGCAAAACCAGGTTTTCACAGCCATTGGCAGCACCCTTTACCACAATTATCTTGGCACCAAGGACAATACAAGCATTGCCACGGTTGGGTTCCCCATCGACTCGCTGATTCTCAATCCCAGTGGCACCCTGGTAGCTCTCATCGGTGCTAAGAACATATCTGTCGTGACCCTGACCCCGGATCTCACCAACTGTCCAGTTCAAGATCTTACGAAGGAGCTCCCGGGCAGTGTAATGAGCGCATTGTGGAACCCTATCTCGGACCCCGATGCTACTTTGGAGGTGCTTTCTGACAACGTTCTCGTTTCCCTAACTCTTTCTCCTGGTGACGATGGTGTTGCCAAGACCTCTTTGAATCTTGTTGAGGAGAATGATCTTGTGGATTCATTGGGTGACGTCGTCTCATTTTCGTATGGCCATGGGTCCGATGTCATGGGACTTCTGTCACTTTACCTTCTCAATAGCGAGGGTGATGTTTTTTGCGTGGCTCCCTGGATGCCGCAGAATGCCCTGCTGACTCAGCCTGAGGTCCAGGGCATCCTAGACCAGGCCATTTATCTCAAACAGAGCACAACTGCTGCCTCGGGCGTAGGCACAGCCTCTGCAGGGTCTATCAGAGACTTTGGGGCCAACCTTGTGTGGTGCTACGACCTCTGGAGACAGTGCCCTCTGGCCCAAAAGGATGTGCGACATGGCATGGTTGAGGCTCTCAAGCTTCAGAGACCAGCCGCTCCTAGCCACAGTGCTCTTCGATTTCAGGGCCCGTTTGTGGTGTCTCCGTACCCCGAGGAGCTATACACAGAGACTGCGAAGCAGCTGGTTACGATCAAGTCTCAGAACGTTTCTCTATTTGCCGAGCTGTTTGAGTCTGGTCGTGTCAACATTCTCATGTATGCTGGAGGCCCTGTGACATGTCAGTGGGTCAATAAGGACGACTTGTTGGCTGACGAAGACGAGGAAGAGGATGAGCTGGCACTGCGTGAACTTATCTTGTTGGAGTCAATCGACATCAAAAACGACTCTGTTCTTTCGCAGTGTCTTCATGATGGTCTCGTGCATTCGATCACGCCTAACAGCGTGGTTCAGATCGACACACGTCACTGGTACAGGAAGTTGGCGGCAGCCTATGTGGAGCAGGATCTGGAGATTATCAGCCAGCTTCAGAAAGCCAAGGTAAAGTCGTCTCAGGTGACCATCAACCTTTCTCCTGTCTATGGTGTGGGAACTTATACCGGCCGTCTTATTCTAGTGTCTGATGAAATCCACGAGACCGATTTGGATATTTCCGAGCATGGTGATCTAAATCTCGGTGTGTCTGAGCTAGAGAAGCCTCAGGAGGCGGCGAAGACAGCCACGGATATCGTCAGAAACAGTCTTATCTCGTCGGTTTCCCCCGAAATCATCCACATCATCAAGAGCATCAATCTGCAGCCCGACATGCCAAAGGCATCGTTTTCGATGTCTGAGAAGCTGCGCCAGCATCCCGAGATGGTTCAGGTGTTTTCACAGGTTGCCGCTCACTACTCCAACGAGAACCTCAAGTTGCAGAGGGCCTCTATTCTGATGGAGCGACGGCTTGTGATGCAGCAGAGTGAGCTGCGACGGCAGCTGACTGATCTCAACTCGGTGCTAGACCGTTTCTACAAGCTACGAGCTCACCATGGTGACGGAAAGCTTGACGAGTTCAAGAAGCTGATCGAGAGACAGGCGCTCCAGGAGCGTCGAATCGACGACCTACTGACTAAACTCAACAGAACACAGTCGCTGCCGCTTTCGGACGCCGAGAGAAAGTGGCATGCTGAGCTTGGACGAGTCAGAAGCGAGCTGGAACAGTACAAGGTGCGAATTGCCGACGCCAAGGTGCAGGCCAGGGAGGTGTCCAACTTTTCTGGAGGCAATGAGAACTTGTCTTCGGTTCAGGGCATTAGTGCCAGCGAGTTTGCTCGTACCAATTTCATGATGGAGGAGGAGACGAGGGTGGTTGAAGAGGCTCGGGAGAAGCTGGAGGGGCTTCTTTCCAAGAGTCAGTCCAAGCTGGAGTCTCTCAAGGCTCGGTAGTTTGGTGGAAGAGGGGTGACTACTGTAGTGCTCTAAGTTTCCGTTATTATATGTACATTCTGTATAAATATTAGTCTGCCAAACATGTAGAGCGTCTAAAAATCAGTGCATCGTCCGTTGAAAGAGTAGTCTCCATGTTTAAGAGGGTCCTGTTTAGGGCCACCAACTTCACCAGTTTTGGGGTTGACATCGCCCTCAAACTCGTCGTAGTTTCGTCGCTGTTCGGGATGCATGAGTTCGGGTCCCTTGGCAGACAGTGTGGGTCCGATATCGGCATCCAGAGCTGCTCTATCTTCTTCAGTCATGAGTTCGGCAAAGGCTGAAGATGTGTTTGCGGCCTTTTGGAGCTTTTCAAACTCCTCCTGCTGTTCTTTGGGCAGTCGAGGTGGGCCAGACATGGGTCCCAGTGAACCAAATTGGGACGAGGCTCGTCTGACAGATGTGGAAAAGGGTCGTGCGAATCGAAGCATGTTGTGTGGGGTATGTTCTGTTGAAGATTGGATATCGCAAGGTTATTTAGGTGTGCTGCGTTTTTGGAAAGTGTGATTACGTAATCTTTGCCACTTGGGATAGGGTTTTGGTCGAGCAATTCCTAGAAGAAAATAAAAACAAGGAAGAAGTGGTTGAGGGTATTAGAGGAGTTGTTGTTTTAGGAGTTTATAATGGTTGACCCACTGTATCATTCTGATTGGTGTTGATTTAAGATATTTGAGTGGATATAATGGTTAGAGGATTTTGACTTGGCAACTTGACTGTTTCAGGTTGACTGAATGTATTTGAGATGTACTTGTTACTGTACTGTAACTGATTAGTTTGGTATGATACTGTGGAATAGATCCTGGACTCAATTGGTTACAATTATGTAGTCTTCGTCGTAATCAGAAAAGTATTGACGGAGCTATTCTTTGAGACGGGTTTTAGGATTCAAAACTTGAGAGACTTGAGACTAGCACTTTATCTACAGTACTCTGTACTTGAGACTACAGCTACTCCAACAATTATGATAATACTATTGCTCAAGAGTTTAGAGAAGACTGCTTGTTTGATTTGTAGTGTTGGATTTTCCTTCTCTGTTTTAGTCTTAGATGAATTGCTCCACTGAGATCCGCCAGAATAACAGCTAAAGAGTACTTACTACACTGAGAACTGTTGTTTTTTTTATTCTAAGGTAATATATTGTAGATTCATTTACTTATTTGTTTCAATTAAAGTCATTCATTACTCGTTTTATGAGCACTGTTGATAAATAGTTTTTTCTATTGATCATCTTAACAATGTTTAAAGACAATCAAGCCCAAGAATGCGAATCGTCGCACTCCTGAATAAACCATCATTGTGGAATCTCAATCTTCATGTCAAACGGAAGAAAAACGAATGTATCTATATATATAATAATCTAATCTAAGGGGTATCCACTGCCCCTGGTTTGGTCTAATGAGTATCCTGTCCCTCTACCACAAAATGACAAAGAAGAAACAGGTGGTGAGCAGCAGAGCAGACAGCTGGGCCACGGAGGCGCCATCCAGGAAATACACTGCTCCCAAATACGAACATGTGATATCTCCATCACCTGACCGCAGTCCGTAACTGGAGTCCAGACCCCGCCCACGTCGAGGACACTGGAAGCCCAAGGAAGCATCGCAGTCTTGCACAATCTTTTGGCAAAGATCCAGACAAGGCAAAATCTCCTTGTACCGTCCAGGCATTAGCACTCGGTCAATTAGCTCGTTTCGGGAAGTGCCGGGTTCTCGCTCCTGGAGAAACGTGGAGTTATTGGACCAATCAGCGCAACGCGGGATCGTCACGGCACATAGCCACTGTTTGTACGAGTCGGCACAGTCGTCGCACGTCTTGAGAATGGAGTATCGCGAGTCCAGAGAAGCGTTGCACGCAACCACCTGCTGCGAGTATGTAAAGTTTTGCCACCACTTGGATGCGTTTTCGTCGTAAAGTCGGGCCAGACCCTGGGAGTCGACCATGGACGAGTTTCCAGGCACGGCATAGGCGACGTCCGAGCAGAAATCGAGATCGTACACGAGCTGACAGTTGTCAGACGTCTTGGCGGCAAACATGACTCCCTCGTATACTGTTCCGCCGGCCGTTTTGGCGTTGGGTTTTGTTAGCACCGCCGAATAAGGCGTGGAGTCGTTGAGACCCTTCATGAAAAACTGCTGTTTGTAGTAATGGCCCAGGCCTCGCTTGGTGTATGAAACGTCGCAATTGCCGGAGTTGAGCACCGCGGGGCCCTTTGTGATGGCGCAGTACGAGTTGGACAGCCAAAACAGCTCTTTCTCGTCCTCAAACTTGAACGCGGTAATGTCGTAAATCGCGTTTTCGATATCCACAATGTAGTGGTCCGAGGTGGCGTTCTGCGGATCTGTAGTCAGATTGCCTGTCACGAACAGAGCGTGGTTGTAGTCCGTGTCCACAAGGTAAAGATTGGGTGTGTCTTTGTATGAGTAGATGGGTGACTCCCACGACACGCCTAACGAGTAGGTAAAGTCTCCCAGAACTGAGCTTCCTGCCGAAGTAGCTGGCTGTGAGGCTGTAGACACTGCGGACGGCGCTACAGATGGTCCAGCGCCCTCTATCACGTCACTTGGCAGTGCTGTAAACACTCCATCTGATCCCTGCGCACTGTTTTTGTCGTCCTTGTCGTCGTCGTCGTCCTTGTCGCTGTCCTTGTCCCGCCTCGACAGCAGGTTGTTGTCAAACGTCATCTGGCTGAGATCCAGCTGGACGTACATGTGGGTCACGTTGACTGCGGAAATGTCAATGGTGAGGTTGGCGAATCCATACTCAAAGTTTTGGGCCGAGTACTCAATCCCCGCGGGGTTCCAGCCGGCCCGCAGAACCCCCAGCTCCGTGTAGTCATAGTCCATGGACAGACTCGAGTAGTTGAGGTTGGGCGGGCCGCCGCAGATGTTGGCTGTCACAAAGATTGTCGTGGCCTCGGGCGGGATGTCCGTGAGATTGTAGATGCGCGAGTCGTTCAGCAGCATCACATAGTCCACGGGCTGGTTGTTGGCGATGGGCGTGGCCTGCACTGGGGCTGCCGTTCCCGAATGGCCCACGCTGGGTGACGCCGTCAGTGTCAGCATGTTGGACGACTTTGTGGCTGACAAGGACGTTGTCGTGGCCTCGGATTTCGAGGAGGACGGCTCTGGACGGGCCCGGGGCCACAAGGCGTGCTGCTGACCCCGCTGGCCGCTGCCACCAAAGTCCTCTGCCGCCGCCAAAAAGGGCACGACAACGGCCATGTCACCGTCGGTCACGTTGCCCAGAAACGCGCTGGCCGTGGCCCACCACAGACAGAATGTTGGCCATTTGCGCATGGCGTGTGGGGGGGGGTGTGGAGAGGGAAGAGCTTCAGCTACGGGAGCGGTTCTGCAGATCTAGAGTTGGGTCACGTGACCATAGGGAGAGAAGGTTCATGTACAACGACGTCACATGAGCTTATTTTGTGGTGGGTGTGTGGAACTGATGGGATACGAAAGACAGCTTTGAGGGGTTTGGAGGGGTGTTTTGGGGTCTTAATGTGGTGTGATTTGAGCTGAAAATTTATTCGTTTCGTTTGCTTTCTTATTGGAGGTTTTTTGACAGAATTCCAATGGGGTATTTCCACTGGTGGAAATCAGGGTTGCATGTTCTTGTTGACAAAGTATATCTTGTTTCTTGAGTGATTCGATTTGGAGTGGGTTATTTGGATGTTTTGGGGGAGTTTTGGACGTGTATTGTTGGTTTAAATGGATTCATCGTGTTAATTCGAGTAAACCCCGGTTTTCAAAACTCTCATATTCCTACTTTGTCATCTGTTAAAAGAGCTATCAAAAAGCCACGTGAATCAAGTGTAATCAAGTTAGACAAACTAAAAGAAAGTATAAACATGTCATATTTATATCCTAGAAAAAAAAATATCAAGTTTTGTAGAGCTATCAAGAGGGTGAATTTGCGAGACAAAAAATATTTTATAGTAGATACTGACTTAATACGTCATTATAGAAAGGACGCACTTTTCAGATTCTCAATTTGACCCTTTTTGACGCTTTTCAAGTGTTCAATTCAATGCTCAAACAGGTGCAGGTACAATATGTTGTTAATGGTTATACTGTGGTTTTGTGGGAACGTGTCAATGGCACCATGAAATTCGGGGTTTGATTCTGAGAGTTTTATCGACTTTTCTTTTGTTCCGTTTCAATTAATTCAGTTTTTATCGAATTTATTCCATCCCAATTTAACTCCAATTTATTTCATCCCAATTTTTACTCCAATTTATTTCACTTTACCCCAATTAAGTTTCTTGAATTTATATCAGTTTTTTCAATTTGAATCAATTAACTTCAGTTTACTTCAATTCACCTCAATTCTACTTTTAGAAAGTATTTCAATTTAATTTATTTAAATCTAAATCAATTCAATTCAATTCACTTCGTTTGCATACCTTAAAAATCACTAAAAGCGATTAAAAGCGGTTAAAACCGACAAAACCGAGCCAATTTCGATTCCCCCAAATACTATTTTCACCTCCATCTCTTTCTGAATATCTTAAAAACCGTTAAAAGCGCCTAAAAGCGGTTAAACGCGTCTAAAGCCGAAATCCTACCTGTCATTAATTAGACAGTCTCAAATTAAGGTTTCACTTACCTCATCGTTTCTTCACTGCGTAGAGGTCCATACAAAGGGGCTACAAATACCGAAAAAGAACATTTGAAAGGTACAGGCCGACTACTCTCGCCATTACCAGAAGAACGCGCTTTTCAGATTTTCTCCAACTCACCAATTACGCGTGCTAAAGAAATCTCTATTTAGCCGCGTTAAAGTTGTCCTTTGCAGATGCACACCAAAGTAATTCTTTCTGTTCACCACAATCAACCTCCAACTTGTTGCACACTCACATCCACAAACACAATGGACGGCTTTGAATCCGACACAAAAGGAAAGGCAATCGCCGTGGACTGCATTAAATCCGACAAGGAGAACCTGCCGTGGGTGGAAAAGTACCGGCCCGAGTCGCTCAACGACGTGTCTGGCCACGAGGGTGTGGTCACCACACTCAAGAAGTTGTTGGCCAACAAAAAGTTCCCGCATCTGCTCTTTTACGGCCCACCGGGCACGGGCAAGACGTCGACCATCCTGGCGGTGGCGCGCGAGATCTACGGGCCCAGCTACAAGAGCATGGTGCTGGAGCTGAACGCGTCGGACGACCGAGGTATCGACGTGGTGCGTGACAAGATCAAGGTGTTTGCGAGCTCGCGCCAGATCTTCCAGCGCGACGCACAGGGCGGCAGCAACGAGAACGCGCGCTCGAGCTTCAAGCTCGTCATTCTCGACGAGGCCGACGCCATGACCAACGTGGCCCAGAACGCCCTGCGTCGAGTCATTGAGCAGTACACCACACACACGCGGTTTTGCATTCTCGCCAACTACACGCACAAACTCAACCCCGCGCTGCTGTCGCGATGCACGCGGTTTCGCTTCAGCCCGCTGCCCGAGTCGGCCATCGACAAGCGGGTGCGGCAGGTGATTGAGGCGGAAAACGTGAAAATCAACAACGACGCCCACGTGGCGCTGCTGGAGCTGTCAAAAGGTGACATGCGGCGCGCGCTCAACGTGCTGCAGGCGTGCCAGACCGGTCTGGAGCACCCCGGCGTGGACCGGATCACGCTGGCGCAGGTGTACCTGTGCGTGGGCGCACCCGACCCCGCAGACATTGACACGATTCTGACGTCGATCCTCAACGACGACTGGACCACGGCGCACGGAACCGTGTCTGTGCTCAAGCGCGAGCGGGGTCTGGCGCTGGTGGACATTCTGGAGAAGCTGAGTGGCGAGCTCATGAGTCTGAATCTCAAGGAAACGACCAAGGTGGAGCTGCTGTCCAAGCTGGCGGACATTGAGTACCGGCTGGCGAACGGCGGCTCCGAAAAGATCCAGACCAGCGCCACCATCGGCGTCATCAAGGAGGCCATGGAGATGGAGGCATGAATGGGTGGTGTATATATTTAATGTGATTTCAGGATATTGAATGGGGAATGCGATTGGGTGGATGGTAGCTCTGGTTATCTCATCAGTATTGAACGGCTGTCTTGTATGATATAAACGCCGCTTCATCTTGAGTCTGACCATTACAGTATTCATAGGTTCATGTGTATCTCAACTTGATAAATCTCAATCAACTACACCCAAACAACACCAATCTGAATCAAGAGTAAACTGCAAACTGTTTTCTATTGAATATCTTAAAACTTCATATGTTTTGATCTGAAAACGAGCTGAGTGATGACAGTTTTATTATTATAATGTCATTTTTTGGTCAACTCTCTGTTCTAATGTCAACTAAAGCCATATTTTGGACCTCAAGCACAAATATAATAGAATACCTGTGTTGAAGATCAAATTCTGACTCAAAGATGCTTAGATCTGTTCTTGGCCAAGTATTCAGAATAATGTGTGATTCTGATATATGTTGTCGGTTAACCTCTCCCAACTGTTTTTTAGGGAAGATATCTATATTGACTGGTCTTTGGTAGAATTTCTCTAAAAACAGCTGTGAACACAATGAAAAGATTCTGAAGAGTAAGTTCTGTTCATTGAGTGATTTTTAACAAAATGAGAACAACTTTACTGCCATTGCCACACTTCTCAAGGTACTACATAGAGTATACCGTTACGAACTAGCTACAGCTAAAAACTGTTGTTTGAAGAACAGTTGCGTTTGTTCAAAACATTCAATTAGTTGTATCTATATCACTGATCCCTTTGTCGATATCACAGTCATGATATGCTCCATATTGATCCATTTCTTCAAGAGAAATAACAAAGAAACAGGCTACAACCGAAAACGCCAGGGGATAGCTCTTATTTCCATCAATTTAGAGATAGAATCGTCGGACCTAGTATTAGCCATCTGAAATTCTCAAAGAAAGACTCCTAAATTTTCAAAAATTCCAACCAAAACAGTATTTCAGAGATGTCAAGGGTGGTACATGCTGTCTCTAATTACACCACATTATAAAGCCGGAAACTCAGTAAATATACATTTCAAAGATACTCCCGTATTAAAGATTCTATTCCAAATGCGATGCACTCTTCAGAATTTACGTACAACCGCTATCATCCTGAAAAAAGGAGCAATCAGAGAAGTTATCATGACTTTATAAATATCCACGCAGAGCTAATTTAGGAGGTTTAATGTAAGGTTTGGGAGTTGCGCCGGAACAACCCTCTGGATTCAGAAGCATACAGATGATCATTTCAGTACAGTGGACATAATCATGACTAATTGCAAATGAATTGTGACAAATAGACAAAAAACAAGTAAATGCCTGACTGTTCACTTCTCAGACAATCTTTTCCCTTTTCCCTTATCAATAGAATGAATATCAAAGACTCAGACCATTACTAATAACGGGTAATATGATCCGCGCCACTTTTTTATGTGGCTGAAATAAACGTTATTGTTTACCCTACGCAAATAAGGTTTACGACAAAAGCCGAAAAAGCCGTAATCCGTTTTCGATGAGCAGAGTGTCGGCAGATTATCGGCAGAGTCAAGCACAGTCAGGCGGAGTCAGGCGGAGCAATGCTCTGGCATGGCGTCATTTCTTATCAATCAGTGAGTTTCGGTAGGGTAAGTTGTTTTTCGAAAGCTTGTTGAACATTTACCTGATGCATAGTGTGTACCAGAGAGATATAGAGGGGTTTGGCGATTGCCATAGGAGACTTGTGAAGATTCTGAAGAGTGCATTCGATCTGTGACGGCGAGAGGATTCGAATGGTGTTGTTAGATGTGCAATACCATCACTTAATGAGCTATGCAAGTAGTTACAGGTGAGAGGAGAGAGAGGGAGAGTACGGACCCAGTTCATTTCTTTTCGAGACGAGTTTCAGTAAATCTGAACAGGCCATTGTGTTTAGAGTGACTTTTCGATCCGGGTGGTGCTAATCGTATATGAAAAATCCGCTTTGAAAGCCCAGTTTATGTTTGTTAGAGCTGAGTGTGCAGGAGTGATATCTTAGAACGATCCAGATGAATGACATTTGCGATATTAGGAGTATCAGTTTATGTAGAGCCAAGAATGGGAGCAGAAAACACACTTGGGAATTGCTATTTTGACATTGGTAGAGAGTGTCAGAGCTGAGAGCTGAATGAGAAGAACACCAAAACACTCACTATAAAAGACTCGATAGTATAGATGCAGTGATTCAGACAGATGAACTCGTTCCAGAATCAGTTGTTGAGCCAGTAGTACTCTCTACATACTCCCCAACAACCTCAAAAATGAGTTACACTACGTTTAAAGGACCCTGTCAACCTGTCATCTCTATTCTCCGCACTACTCTCTATATGGAGCTAAACAATCAGATAATTCCTCTGAAGCAGCCATATGCAGCTGTTTTCTCTCTCAAGCAGTCATCAAATCCACTAAAACACCGCTAGCACCAACTTTGCCGAGTATGAACTGTCAAGCATGAACTCTGTTGTTTTGTAGATGCTTCGGTTATGGCAGTTTATAGAACGTTTTTGATAATTCTGAAGAGTGCATCTTGTTTGAAATCGCGAGAAGAGTAGACTGATACTACCAACCCCTTCCAATCCTCCTCCTGTCCAATTTCAGACCGCTTGGTACATCTCCAGAAGACGTCATTCTGCCTTCAACTGACAGACACTTCCAAGGCGAGTTCCAGGGAATATTTCGAAATTGTGAAAAGTGCGTTTTGTTCGCAGCTCAAATTCACCGACAGCTGTAGCATTATTCTCCCTACAATTAATCTCAAGCCGTTCTTCGTCCGTACGATATATTCATTCGAGAGAAATGTTCAAGTCTGTTCTTCAGCTTCTACCCCAGATACACCCTTCGAAATAGACTCTACTGTAGGTCTACAGAAACAAAAAGAGTACGATGCGAACAAACACACCGCCACAAGCCAAACGCACTCTTCAGATTCTCCCCCAACCCCCCAAACACTCCACAAGTCACAACAGCCGCCTCAGCCACACGGACCCCCCCACCTCCACCAATCTTATCAATCTCCCATTTAGTCTTTTTTTCGTCTTTTTTACTCCCAATAACTAAAGTTTGGCAAGAAATCTGATTTCTGCTAAAATCTGATTTCACCTGTACGACGCAGACACACACTCGGCTTCACTTTGCACTTGTCTCTTGTCACACCCTCCCACACACACACACACACACACACACACACCACCCCACACGCATCATGTCAGTGGTGGAAATAACTAGCGACTCGCACTTTTCCGAGCTCACCAGCTCGCTCGCCCCCACCACCCTTGTGGCGGTCTACTTCCACACCCCCTGGGCCGCGCCCTGTGCCCAGATGAACTCCGTGTTCAAGTCGCTTTCCGCGCTGCATGCGTCTGTGCTCTTTCTCTCCGTCAACGCCGACGAGCTGCCCGAGATTTCCGAGTCCTTTGACATCTCCGCGGTCCCGTACTTTGTCATGCTGCGCGACGGCACCATTCTCAAGGAGCTGAGCGGCGCGGACCCCAAGGAGCTGGCGGGGACCATTGGCGCGCTGAGCGACAAGCCCGAGGCTGCCGGAGCCGCAGCGGACGCCGGAGCCGCCGGAGCCGCCGGAGACTCGTTAGCTGGAGCCGACGCCGCAGCCGGCACCAGCGCCGCCTCGACCGCAGAGCCCGCCCAGGCCGCCGAGTCCGAAGAAACCGAGGAGGAGCTCAACGCGCGGCTCGCCAAGCTCGTCAAGGCGGCCCCAGTCATGCTGTTCATGAAGGGCACGCCCGCAGCACCGCAGTGCGGCTTCTCGCGGCAACTCGTGGCCATTCTGCGGGAGCACCATGTGCGCTTCGGCTTCTTCGACATTCTCAAGGACGACGGCGTGCGCCAGGGCCTCAAAAAGTTCAGCGACTGGCCCACGTTCCCACAGCTGTACATTGCCGGCGAGCTGCAGGGCGGCCTGGACATTGTTCGTGAGAGCATCCAGGAGGACCCCGAGTTTTTCGAAAAGGCCGTTGCCGAGTAAGCTGCAGTCCGAGCGACTGTTGTGATGCGGCGAAGCTGTTGCGCGGAGGCGGCGCGGAGTTAGCTCTGAGGAGACGTCGAGGTGGCGCCAAAACGACGCCTCGAAAAGCTACAGAACGATATGTAATGAATAGAGGATGGATTGGTTGTTTTCGGGGTGTAGGTCTGGGCTAGATGGAGCATGCATGAGGATTGGATGTGAATCATCTTTCAGAAGCGATGATGCGTGTATGTTTGAGGAAAACCAGTGCTTGGGGTTGGTATGTGATCAGTACTAGTCACAACTAGTCTATGCTCTATAGTGTTGTAGTATCGCTTTCTATCATTTACTTGGATGTCAGTTAGTGCTAGTTCGGTATATATCAATTCAAGGGTTGTGTATCTTAAGAGTGACGTTTATTAATTGATTTTGAGATTCAGTTCATGACATCTCCTTCTCATAGAATACAACCAACTCCAGTAATTTGACATTACAATTATCTAAAGTAACTTGATAGTCTAACATAATGAATCTGAGGGCCATACTTTGACTGCTCAAACATTTCGATATCTCCTTTTTCTTCCAATCTCTCCTCTAAACTTGAACTGAACCCATCCCACATCAACCAATCACTTTTCATCCATATTGCCACCTTTAGTCGCTATATCTACACGTTCATTCGCAGATGTGTGCTTACATCAACATGTCTTGAATCGTCTCATTTTCAATTGGTTAACGATTATGACGCTGTACTTATTGTTGTGTTTCGGCAACATTGGCCAGTTAAAGCGCGGTATTAGTAATATCCGTCGTGGGAATGGAACAATACGGTCTTTTGAATTCGTTGAATGAGCAGATATAGCCAAAGAGGAAGTTTCAAAGAATTAACCAGCTGGAGTATTATTAGTAAAGTGATCTATCATACTAGGGTCTTAATCTCTTTGTATAACATATCAAACGGAATCGTTATTGAACATGGAGTGAGTTGGTGATCAGACAGTACAAAAACCAATGACACTTCTCGAATCATCTCGTCCTCGAAACTGTCCAACATGTACTTTTATCATTCTGATGAAACTGTAGCTTCAGTTTTCTTTCAACTAAAATGGGGTTTTCTTCTTTTTCTAATTGTTATTTTCTGCTACTGATAAACCACCACATATTCACACTCAACAACGCTACAGAAACGATATCAAAATTCTGAAAAGCGCAATCTGTCGGTAATCGCTCAACAAACACAACAATACCAGCCACACCTATACATCTACTCCAATCAAAATAACTTGACCATGCCGTTTTCGGATTAAGTTGTGCATTATCTCCATAGTGTAAAGTCAAACCCCAATATTTTTTTCAAAGCGTCAATAACTCAAGAACCAGAAACTACTTCTGATCCACAACAGTCACAAAACTACAAAAGTAGATCCTTCAGGACCCTATTGTAAAGTCCCCCAGTCATCAGGACCCACTCTCGTTCTTCTAAAGAATCTATTACTACCGTACAATATTCAAAAAGGTCATTTACCAGTATCCAGGATGCAGGAACTCTAGTCGCTGGGCAACCTCCTTGTCTCGGGCGTCAGGGGCAGTGGAAACAGAGTACTTCATGGATCCGTCGAGGTTGTAGCCAATGGACTTGTCCTCGAGAGCCTTCTGAAGAGGACCCAAAAGAGCCTCCACGACTCCGGTGGCAGACTCGGCGTTAGCAGTCAGATTGCTGACCACCTGCTCCACAGTCACGGGCTCCTCGTCCTCCTTCCACGCGTCGTAGTCCGTGCTCATGCACACCATCTGGTACGCAATCTCGGCCTCCTTGGCGAGCTTGGACTCGGGAATGGCCGACATGTTGATCACGGCACCGTTCCACGATCGGTACAGCTGCGACTCAGCCCGGGTAGAGAAAGCGGGGCCCTCCATGCAGATCAGAGTCAGGTCCTTGTTGGCCTTGGCCTTGGTGTGGATCTTGTACTTTGACTGCTCAAAAGCCGTGGCGGCGTGCTCGGCCACCAGCTTGCCCAGCGCCACGTCAAAGGGCTCGCCAAAGCCGACGTGGCCCACAAAGCCCTTCTCGAAGAAGGACGACGGTCTGATGCCCTTGGTTCGGTCGATAATCTGGGTGGGCACCACAAAGTCTCGGGGCGCAATCTCCTCCTGCAGCGAGCCAACGGCGGAAAAGGCGACAATGGCCTTAACGCCGACCTTCTTTAGCGCGGCAATGTTGGCACGAGAGGGCACGTCTGAGGGGGTCAGGTCGTGGTTGATACCGTGTCGGGCCAGGAAGGCCACTGGGAAGCCGCTCTGTGTCTCAGAAATGGTAATGGGAGACGACGGCTTTCCCCACGGCGTTTCAATGTTGAGCTGGGCCACGGGAGTCAGGGCGCCCAGCTTGTAGAGGCCCGTTCCGCCGATGATTCCGAGGGTGACGGGCTTGGAGTAGGTAGAGGCGAGAGTCATTGGTGTCGCACAGAGTTCGGGAAGAAAGGCCATTGCTGGGGTGGGAAGACGACGGTTATAAGAGGGTCAAGTTAAGTTTGGCAGTAGTGGGAGGTGTAGAAAGAGATGTGGTGGGATGAGGTGGAGCTGGAAAAGGGCGATTTGGGGCGATTTTGGCGCTGAAAAAGCTGGTAGGAAAACCAATTGGGCCGCTTCAGCACATGGTAGGAGTCTTGGGGCGATTGGAGAAGTTTAAGATCGGTTTGAAGAGGGTGTAATGGAGAAAGAACACAGAGCCCACGTGCGAGGTTTAGGGTCGATGGGAAAATAGACGTTAGAGTTTGGGATATTGGGAAAGTTGAGTGGAGATTAAAACGGGGGATGTTTGGGAGAAGAACCTCACTGGATGGGGGTGGCTGGAGGATGGTGTGAGCGGTGTGGGGAGTTTCTGAAGAACAAAGTAGGTTTGAAATCAAATTTGAACAGATATTTGTTTTGCCAGAATTTGAATTGAGCCATTATTGGTGGATATAGATGGTGCTGTTTGGGGATAGACGGCTCTACGCATGTGGATGGCCGTTGCTCATCTGAGATAACATGAAAGAGTGGTTAAAGTGACATTTTTGTGAGAGAAGTGGTTATTTTCCACCTTCAGTCGACAGGTTGGACTATTCGAAGTACATCGGCGGCCTCAGAATTTCGCTAGAGTGAATTATGGCTGATTTCTCCTCTGAAAAAAACAAACCAACTGATGTCGAAGGAGAAATGTGGCTGCAAAAATGACGTCAACAAGGTGACCGTCGACTCAACCAGGTGATGGAGCTGAGATATGGAAATTCTGAAAAGAGCGTTGAATTGGAACTTCGATTAATAGTCAGATGTAACCATATATATCTTTTTCAAATGCTGTCATTCAGTCAAATTGGAAGTACCAGCACGACTCAGAATGAAAAAGCAGGTTTTGGTTTTATTTTATTTTAATTCAGATTTATAGCTTAAATGAATCCACAGTTAATTCATCGTCAAAATACTTTAAAAATCTCTAATAGCGGTTAAACGCGGTTAAACGCGACTAAAGCCGATATCCGTCGGGTCATCTGTTATCAAGGTTCAACTCATCTCAGCATTTCATCCACTCTAGGCTGAGACGGTGTAAAAATGCGTATAAAATTAAATTAAATAAAATACAAACGTCACTCTCCCAGAGGCTCCAGCCCCTTGTACTCTTCAATCACGCTTGTAACCACCTCCTTGGCCTCGTCAAACTCGCCCAGACCATCTCGAAACATGTCCTCCTTCTTGTACTGGTCCAAAAACGCATGTCGTCGATAAAGTCGGTCAAACTGCTCCACGGTTCGCTGGAAGACCGATGTGATGGACGTGTGGTTCGCCAGACTGAGTCCAGAGACTCGCGACTTTGATGTAGCAATGTAGGGGCTTCGCCGCGTGAGCGAAATCTGCAGAGACGCCGGCGTGGACGGAATGAATGGCGCCAGATTTCGCTCCCGGATCCGTAGCAGCGCCTTGTGCACGTCCGTGGGGTCAATGTCCTCGCCCTGGATGATGTTGAGCAGCGCCACGTAGCGCGACTGTCGCGACACAGATCCCGAAACCATGCGGTTCTTTGGTTGCAAAAGCCGTCGCATAATGTCCAGAACCGTCGTTTTCCGCACGCTGAAAGAGCTGGCCTGGGGGTTGGCGTCCAGCACGTCTGCGGAAAACGGCGTGTAGGCAGTAGAGAGGAAATGCAGCCGCGGGAAGGGCACCAGGCTCGCCAAGATGCACGCAAGGTCGTTGTGCATGTATCCGGGGTACCGCAGGGTGCTGGTTGACGCGCTCATGACACTTGCGACCAGCTGGTTGGTCTGGTCAAACGTCGGCGACTGCACCCGCAGAGCCTCGGCGGTAATGTTGCCCAGCGCACCGTTGTCTAGAACCACCACACTGTCTGCGTACTCCGCGAGCCGCCGCAATGTCAGAATCGAGTTGTAGGGCTGCACCACCACGTCGGAGACCTGCGACGAGGCCGGGAAAACGGAGTACGTCTGGATGAGCTTCTTGGGGTATCTGTCGTGGATCTGCTCGAGCAGGAACGAGCCCATTCCGCTACCGGTGCCTCCAGCGATGGAGTGCAGCAGCATGAATCCCTCCAGCGAGTCCGAGCCATCGGCCTCACGATCGAGCATGTCCAGCAACGTGTCCGCAATCTTTTCCGCAGAGCCGTAGCCGCTGGCAAAGATGTTTCCCGCGCCCGAGCCGTCCGGCGACACGTAGACGTTTTCGGGGTTGTACATGCGGGCGTAGGTGCCGCCCAGGGCCGTGGAGTTGATGACACGTGGCTCCAGATCCAGCAGCAGCGTGCGCGGCACATAGCGCGTGTCGTCGGCCTGGTAGAAAAAAACCTCTTTGCGGTCCACCACAGGCTGTGCGTAAGGGGTGCTGGAGGTGACAGAGGCGTCGTGGGCTTCGTCCATCTGCAATTGCTGCTGTGGCAGGGGCTGTGTGCTTCCATCGGGCGAAATGCCGTGCTCACGGCACAGCTGCTCCCAGAACCGAGCTCCAATCTGGTTGCCGCACTGGCCCGCCTGGATGGTAATGATTTCTCGGGGCATGTGGAGGTGAGAAAAGTGGTGATGGAGATGATGGAGGTTGGGGATAGGGTTTTTGGCGTTGGGAACGTGTATGTATAAGGTTTGGGGGCGTTTGTCTGCGGAGATGTTGGAACGGGGGTGGGGAGCGCCTGGAGGGGGTTGTGGATTTATAATGTAGTTGGTATTTCTCAGTGAGAGATTTCCATCCGATTGCACTTTTCAGAATTTCGATTTGATTGCCGGGTCGTCCATTGAAGGTGGTGTGGCATTGCTCTCAAAAGTTTGTCACACTTTTGGGAGAAATGAGGTTTAGTACGTAGGCTGGATGTTGAAGATGAAGATGCGTGGTTTCGGAAGAAATGGAAGTGTTTTTGCTGTTTAGAGAGTTTCAGGCTGTAGAGGACGACTCAACTTGCAGGAAACTGCTCTCAGAAACGTTTCATCTTCACTGTAACGCCAGTAATGGTAAGGTTTATATTGTTCAATTTCGGAAACAGCCTTCGACTTCCATAATGAGAAAGCAGAAGAGTGCTCAGAAAAACCAGTGACCTCTACGAGCGAGATATAACAATTCCTTGAAAAAAAAGGAGAAAACACAACTTTATATGATAACAGCAGTCGACTGTTCATCAATAGAACCTAAATTGACCACCATTAACTAAAAGCAGTGCCACAAAAGACATTCTCCCCACAGTGGTTTCAACAGATGTGATAAAATACTGATCTTTCCTAAGAGATTCGTTTTCTGGTTTTTTCATTCTGCAATTCCAATCTTGAAAATACTCCGAATAGATCATTGTAGAAGAGCAGAAAGAAATAAGAAAGCTGAAGTACATAATAAGCCATCCAATTAATCGACTTATAAATTGAAAGCAGATACTATCCTACATCAATCCAACTTTGTATGAACCTGTACGCAGTGGATAAATGATGAGTTAAGAGAAACCTTGAAAAAAGATTGTCAGATAAGCGGCACTATTAGATCTCGTCTCACGGACAAGATCTGTTTCCAACAAGAAGCATATCAATCGGTGTAAAGATAGTAGCCAGAAGTGAAGCCATTCCAGAAAACATCACTTGCAGTACTGACCGTCGGACGAATGGGGATATAATGCCAACATATCTGCTACAGCAGCATGGATTTGAAAAAAAGACAAAAAAGCTGGGAAGCTCATGATTGCAATGCATGTTTTATCTTGCACTATAAGTACAGTACATCTCAATCGTAGACCTATCTTTACTACCTCTATTCTCCTCTATACCATACTAACCGAACAAGTACCTGTCTCAATCAGTCTCCCAAGTTGAACCCATTCCCAGAGCCAGTCAAGGAGCCAAAACGACCACTTTCACCATATTTAAAAGCGATATATGACTTGTGGGATCCATTTCCACCCACTCAACCACCTAGTCAACTCCAAACTCTTCCCCAGCTCGCAATAATTGCCATCGTCAAAGAATTGCAAAAAATCACACCTCCGCCCACTTTACCTTAAACTTCTGCTTCGTATTTAAAGTTCACCCACTTCCCCACTATCAAGCGTTATCAGCTGCACACCTACACACTCGACATTGCCCACTCGACAAGACAATGATTATCAAGACGAAAATCGACGCCACGACGGCGCAAACACCGCAAACAACATTCCCCGGCATCACCACGTTCGGACATGCGTCACGTGACAAGTTCTGGCGGTTCGACAGCAATAATACGCCCCTGAACCACGGTTCGTTTGGAGCGTGCCCGACGCCAGTCGTCCAGGCCCGAAACAACATCCTGGAGCAAATTGAAAGCAACCCAGACAGGTTCATGCGCACCGATTTGTACTCAGACATCGAGGTGGCACGCGCAACGGCGTGCAAATGGCTGGATTCCGAACCCCTCAACACTGTGTTTGTGCAAAACGCCACTGTTGGCTTCAACACCATTTTGCGCAGCCTGCCGCTGAAAAAGGGAGACACAATCATCTACTGCTCCACGTCGTACGGCGCCTGCGAGAAAACCCTCGAGTTTTTGCAGCTCAGACACGGAATACGCCACGTGTCTATCGACATCAACTACCCAGACGACACAAACACGGACATTGTCAACAAGTACAGAAAGGCCATCGACGACAACCCGCAAACAGTGATGTGTCTGTTTGACACCGTGTCTTCCATGCCTGCAGCAGTGCTCCCTTATAACCAGCTGGTGTCCCTGTGCCGCGAAAAGGAGGTCTTGTCGTTCATTGACGGCGCTCACTCCATAGGTCTCATTCCAGTCTCCCTGCGACACACCCGGCCCGACTTCTTCGTCACCAACGTGCACAAGTGGGGATATGGCGTACGCGGAGGGGCCATCCTTTACGTGGCAGAAGAGCATCACAGAATCATCCACACGCTTCCCGTTTCACACTCGTATCTGGACGACAGCGAAGACCTGGAGCACAAGCTGGAGCAGCGACGGCTCGTCGACAGATTCACCTTTATTGGAACGCAAGACTTTTCGCCATATCTCGCCATCACTGCTGCCTACGAGTTTCGGCAAAAGCTAGGTGGAGAGAAGGCCATCAGACAGTATTGCGATACGCTAGCTATTGCGGTTGGCAAGAAAGCGTCCACCCAATGGGGCACGAGTGTGCTAGGGACTGCAGGGGCCATGGTGACTGTGGAGCTTCCCATTCCCGAAGACTTTCTCCATTCGGCTTCTGCGGACCAGAAGCAGCAATTATTCCAGCTCATTTGCGACCACCCACTAACCCGTGGCACCTACGTGCCTCCCGCTTACCACAACGGCAAGATGTATGTTCGGTTCTCTGCTCAGGTCTACAATGAACTGGAAGACTACCAGGTGGGTATCGATGCGGTCAACGAGGCCCTGGATCTTTTCTTTCATGCTGATGATGTTGATGGGGTGAGAGACTTGTGGGTGTGCGTTTAGGACGGCACAATGGGTCATATGTAACCTGGGACAGGAAACGTGATACATTCTTACAATATGACAAGATCTGCAGAAACTGAAAGATATTGGCATAGACATGCACTGTTTAGAATTGCTGTGTTGTTGGTAATTTCCCCGATACGTTAGTTGCGAGGAAATCATCTGAGTGACAGCCTCCGGCGTCTTTGTTCGAACTCAACGATCTAATCACAATCCTTCTGCCATGGCAACTGCAGCACCCTTCAAATAGGGGCTGATTGTTGATAATAATTTTATTAAAAATAAAATCGTCTCAATAATAAAACGGGAGCAACAACAGATTGCACAGTCTCCATCACCTTCACATACCATATCAATGAGCACGGAGCAGATTCGAGTTCTTCAACAACAAGCCCATATCTGTGGAATCAACTCCATCCCAGCATTCAGTGGCGACACCAACTGCGCCAACCTGAAAAAATGGCTGTTCAACATTGAGGGACATTTTCGTGGATATTTCATCGAAGAATCTTTGTGGGTGCGACTGGCTACTATCAGATTCAAAGATAACGCTCTCAGGTGGTGGAACCAGGTGCGACAGGAACACCAGTATTGCGATTGGCAAAGCTTTTGTGATCTTGTCATTCACGAGAGTAGGACTGTGGAGCGATGGACTCATTGCTACATGGGCTTCGATGCCCGAACTAATGTCAAGTTTGGAGATCGACTTTTTGGATATTTCGACCATTTCGGAGGAAACGGTGGAAACGGAGGATACGGAGACAGGGGAAATTGTCACCGTAGCGAGAAACCTGGCTGCCGAAGTACCCAGAATGAATACTACGGAAATAGCGGAGATAACGATACTTGCCGAAGTAGCAAAAGTGACAGATACGACTCTCGGGTAAGGTCAGGATGTCAAGGAAAGGATACCTGTGACTGTCCAAACAACAATTCATACGGCTGTTTCCGTGACAAGTAGGTCCAATGAAACACAGTTTTGTGCAATCTCTCTATAATATACCTGTCCATAATCAAATGATAATACCCTCTTTCCATTGCTCATACAGCTGACAAGAACAAATAGGTACACCTCTGAGTGTCGCATTAACTCAATTCGCAATCAAATTTAGAGATTTCCCATTTGAGAAATAGTCTTAACTGATTTTTCTAGGAATTGCATTCAACTAAATAGCTATCAAGCCAATCAGCTTACTCGAGCGAACCTCACTCGGGTTTGATGGGTTTTTTTTTCTTTCTAGGAATTGCATTCGGGGTCACGTGACTTTATTGTTGGAATTCATCACGTGACAGATAGCTTCAGTAAAACTGGCATCCTGGCCGAGCGGTTAAGGCGAGAGATTAGAAATCTCTTGGGGTTTCCCCGCGTAGGTTCGAATCCTGCGGATGTCGACATTTCTTTTTGTTCCTTAAGGGTATATCTTCAAGGGGCGCGTTTTTGTTGGTGGGATCTTTTGCATGCACGTAATTACGTGTCACGTGCAAATTATGTCACGTGGTATAATATGCGATGCACGCCTGCAGCATAATGGCACTCACCCATCACGATACAAGATAAAACGACTGGAAAACCATGGATATTCGGCTATTTCCAGAACAACAAAAGGACAAGAATCCGGACACGGTGTGTCACGTGCTACCCTGTCACATTCACTACACGGGACCTGCCAATGTCGCGGAGTACTTTACGATTGAAGGAGACCAAGACGTTGCGGTCAAGGTGACCCAGGATGTCAAATTCGACGAAAACGAAAAAGCTCGAGCTGTGGACGACGATATTGATGAGCAGGTTGCCATTGCCAACAAGGCGACTGAAGAAAACGAGTCTAGCTTGGATGCTGAGCAAGAATTGAAGAAATCGACCCACAATGTCGAATCTTCGGGACCACTAAATACCCATTTTCGGGGCCGGAAACTGCATGGAATTGAGCAAAAGCTGCCCGAAAACTACTCCGGATACCGGTTCAGCGAAGGCCAGCACATTTACGAGGATTCCAGCACAGTGGGCCAACTAGCTGACTTGACACAGGATTTCGACGAAGATGGATTTGAACGGAATCCTGACGATTACCGTCAGAACGAGCCTGTTGAGCTGCGGACGTGGGACGCCATCGGAAAGTTTGACAAGCTGGTCATTTGGGGCCACGAGCGCGTTCCGGACGCTGCCAGCGACCAGTGGGCGTGTGGAGTGAGAGACTGGGCTGTGGTTGCCGATGCCATGAATCCCATTCGGGAGTAGGCTATGAGGAAAGTGCACGTGATCGGTTGAGTTGTGCTCAGCTTCACCAAAAGAGTCAGGTGCGTCACTATAGGTGATGGGTACCGGTGGCTTGCTGGATGAGAGATCTTGACAGAAGGTTGCTTTTTGGTCAGTCCAGGTGATTCTCGTCCCGATTTCGTCTTCCTGGTGGTTTTTATTGGTTCAATCACGTCTTCAGCAGTCAATGTGAATTTCACAATGTTCAGAAACTACCCAGAGGCTATGATGACCAGGCCTTAAGGTTCTGCAGTAGATAATGTATCACCCTGCTGATGGCTTGGTAAGCTCTATAAATGGGGTGTATAGCAAGGGCAAGTAGGCTGTGGAAGTAGAAGAGGGTAATACAATCTGGATTTGGCAATGGCACATTGATCAATGCACGTGTGAGTTCCACTTTTATGAGAAGTGACATTGTCTGAGGCATCACCCTCTTTCCATATAATGCAGCGATTCAATGGATTCAGACGTTGTAAAAAAAGACATACTATCATCAGAGACAGTATGATTGGTGAAGCTGACGCTGTTTGTTACCGCAGTTGGCTCTAGGTGCCATTCAGGCCTTGTACCGAACATAACGGGCATTGAGAACGAGCCATTGGTACACACAATCACATTTACCACTGCGAGAACCGAACCCAATTCAAAAACCCATATTCGAGCCCAGTCTCCATTCTGCGAACTTCCATGTTTCTGAGATTCCGAAATTCGGAAGAGTGCGTTTGCGCCCAGATACTCGCGAACGTTTTTGAATGTCCCGCTGTGTTTTTTTCAACAGGATGAAACCTTTCAAATGGTAAGGCTGGCCTTCTCAGGATGGAATTGACTTTCAGGACTGCTTTTAGATCAAACGTGCATCGGATCTTTGTCAAAGACATAGAACAACTTTTTAAAAAATAATAATCAACGGAAACAATGAGGCTTCAGGAAACTGTTTAATTATTAGTCTTTATGTTTCTATATGTCCATGTGTAACATGTGTAAATCTCAGCACGCTCGACTGAACCACGTAAAACATGTAAACACGTTGCTTTGGCCATAGAAACACGGCAGCCTGGTTACGCCCCCACTCTTCATCATCAGTTCCGGCTGTGAATCGTCTGAGCAGAGATTGGAGCTGTCTTGATGGGCAAGACAGCACCTCTGGTTCCTCCTGTTCTACCCCTCCACTCTAGGGGCTGCACCTCCAACTGCCTGTTCACGTCTTAGGCCTGTACCGTAAATCTGGGTTAGATGATTTGGAGAGGGGGTAGAGTAGCAGCTTGTCATAACCGCAGACAATGATCAGAAGTCTGTGGAGATGACGCGCGGCACAGACAAAGTAAGGAAACTGATCAGGAATCCTCACAACGAATGTGTCTCAGCTGTTAGGTAGTCGAACTGTCACTTGAGGCACCTTCTGCCAACTCGGAAATACTCACAATAGTAAGATACTAGATTTGTAGGATGTTAGTGGAAAAGAGACTGATCCAGGTCGATTCAGCCGTGAGCACAGAAAGGTGACACGATTGTGGGTACAATAGTGCCGGGGGTAGACCGCAGTCCGTTATGCTTTTTCAAAAACATGCCAATGATCCATGGTGGACACTGGCAAGGGCTCGTGGTGTAGTCTTGCTGGATACCGATCAAGTCTAGGGGTGCTGGTGTACTTATAATTTTTAGGATGGCATTGTGTTTTCTGTGACATTCCAAGAGTCATCTTTCATGATTCCTTATTTCCACATTAGGATCATTTAGATGATATTCTTCCACTTTAGAATCAATTAGATGTGTTTTTTCTATCTCAACATGTTTAAGATGGATGTATATTGGTTTGGGGTGCATGGATGCATGATTTGACCTATCACATGGACTTCTTATTGAAGCTATACAAGACATTGAGAGGAAACTAAAGTCGCCATTGTTCTTCAATTGGCCTATTGGTTCTACTGCCATTTCTTGCAGTTCTGTAGCAGTATTATTGGGCGTTCTACCCCATATTACACCATTACATTTACAGGTCACTGATCCCATCTTGAAGATGACAGAATGACGTGTACTGTGTCTAATTGAGTGTCTCGTGAGTTGCCGCTTTGAGTCTTCAGAACTTTCAAGTCCAGTAAACAACGATATCTCAACAACAACGGGAAATTCATTCGACTCGAAATGCAATTCTGATCTCAATGGGTCCACTCGCTTGTTTGTGATTTTCGGTTTAAGAAGAAAAAAGAAATACTGTTTCTCCAGTTCAAACAAACAGTATTATTAGTCCTTGAAAATGTATACTGGCCACGACAAATCTGAAACGCGCAGCTTCTCTGAAACACCTTAATTGGTGGCATGGTACCTTCTGACACTCCATGACGTTCGTCTGGATGGCTACAGATGATGATGTTGGAGCCAAAATAGCAAACACTGAAAAAAGAGGTTAGGAAGTCCAGGCGAGGATAATTCAATATATCAAGATTGCATTCTGTTCCGAATAACGAGCCCATTTTATCGATACCACTCATGTGGTTGCAAACCTCATTCTTTCCGGGTTTCAAGGAATGTTGGCCTCAAATAAACAACTGACTAAGCTGTACAGGACAAGCCGCACAACGGCCGAGATTGCACACCAATACCACCAAACGCGGTCTGGTTTGCCAAAGTTGTTGTTTACGTGTCTGATATTATGGTTGCCTGTTGCCGCACCATGCCGCCAGTGCATAGTACGTGAGGAAAATCACTGTTGTGACGGCGTAAAAGCAATGTGGTTGCACGTGCGAATTACTTGAGCTTGCCTATGGCTGGGGTTTGTGCGATTTGGACGAAATTTAACCGAGTTCAGGACCTTAAATGTGCCACCCCGTGATAAAATTATCTGGAATCTCCACAACCCGGAATTCGGCCGAAAAGAAGCTGAAAAGCGGTAGTCTCCCTTAGCCCACTTCGATTTATCGCCTCTGTGTGAGTTTGGAAATGATTGCGCTTGATTTGCATGTTTCAGGGCGATCCACGTGCTGCTGTCGATCAAGTGAGCTAGTTTAGAGGGGTAATGAGGTCTCTTGGAACTGTTTGGTGGGCCGAAGGATGTCGGAGACGGTAAGCGTAGTGAAGGAATGCTGGAGACGATAGCAGCTTGACGCACTTCCTAGAATGTGCAATATGTCTCTTTTAAACGTTCTGTTTATGGCTGCCTTTGAGGAACTAAATGCTGAGAGTAGTCTAATCCGACAATAGCTGTTGCAGTCTAGAACAAGATAAGGAAGGGTAGGCGGGGAGATTTCCAAGAGAGAGGTTACCCAGTACAGAGTACAGAGTAGTCTACAAAGTAGCGAATCTTCCAGTGACATGCCTGATTGCAAAATCTATGGACTTTCCAGGATGCACCCATTGTAGCAGACTTGGCGCAACTGGAATTCCATAGAGAGCCATAGGACTGATTCGAATGATACAACGGAGATTTTGCAAAGTGCAATCACTGGAAAGGCCTATTTTGTACAAGAGGTACTTCTCAAAATGTCCACAATTCTACTTTATGGGGACATTAATGGAGGACTACCATCCAGTGCTGAAGCTTAGTCAGCAATAGTGCAAATCGACTTCAACATGGAGTACTAAAAATATGAAAGATCCATCTGCTGGCTGCGTCGATTTCAAACTATATGTACTTTTCAGGATGTTCTCAATTTCTTTTCACATCTCACTACATGGATACTCATTGCTGACGCCCAGAATACCCCATATTCATGAAACTTTTACCGGAAAAACGTTGATTGAATTTTGTGCTTGCTTTTTTCAACCTTGCAAGGGCCACCAAACAGGGTCTGGGGTGGAGACGTTGCATCGTATTTTCTTTTTCATATTTTGAAAAATTACTGGGTTTTTCGAAACACATTTTACGATAATTTTCAAATTTTTGAAAAAGGTGCCAAACAGCAGCGAGTAAAACGACAAAGAGCAAGGGGAAAATACTTGTAAAAAATCAATGTGGTTCACACAGACTGGTTCAAACAGAATATTTTCCTTCATTAGTTCTTGATTTTACCCAGTCCTCATTTGACCATTGTCATGTCACTCAGTCTTTCATTAATGTTGCTACAAGCTTACTTGTTACCTGGGGCTCCAACACAGCTACATATGAGTTCTACCACGTCGATACGTAATAAACGCATTTCAGAAACAGTGTACTGTTCAGAATCTCTGCTACATGTGTACTTTCTCCTTTACCCGGGTTTCAACCCCACAACTAGCCACAAAACTCGCTCCTTTGTAATCCGAAACAGTCAGAAGAACCTCCCACATCAGATTATGAGACGTTTCAAAGCAGTACCTTGCTCACCTGACTGTTTTGCATACGACGCTCATGTCTCATTTTTCAAACGTCACTTTTTGGCCAATTTTCGATTTACTGTCGAATTAATGTTTGTTTTTCTTTTTTCGTTCCTTTTTTCTCGTCTCCATTTTCTTCACTTTCTTTCCTGGTTATTTTAACCGAGAATAAATAAAAATAAAATAAAAGCTATTTTTCACCCAACAAGAACAAATCAAAATTAAATGCCCAAAAATCTATTAGTACCTAAACCAAGTCGGTGAAGTTTCCCCACAGAGATCTATCCCATTTGAGGCGAGGACAAAAAAATCTCTGTTCAAATATTTTTTTTCGCATTTTTCCTCGAAATATCAAGTTCACGGCGTTTATTATGTCATTGCAATTCCAAATTGATAAATTTCTTGTCTCTCTCCCGCTACGGGAAGGTACACAAACGGTCCACAAACGGTCTGAATTCCCGAACTTCTTTGTGAGTATCAGGGGGTGTGCACCTTGAGCTTATTTCTGGAACCTTGCAGAGGGATGTCTCGGATGCAGAAAGATGGCTGTAACATTTTTTGTACAGCTTTTATCGGCCTTTGGAAAGTGTCGGTAGATAGTAGAGGCCCAGCCGAACTCTCCGCCCTAATTAGTTTAGCCATGGCGTGACTATAGACGCTTCTGTTAGCGGCTGCTGATATGCGTCTGGGTGGAGGCACGATGCTGCCAAAAGTCTATTTTACGTATAGAAGCAACCTTATTTCAGATGCACGGAAAAAATATAAAAGTAACGAACGAATATCGAAAAAATAACGAGCATCGCAACTGGGATGCAGCGGAGAAATACAGCCAACATTTCTTTTTTTGGCGGCAGCGGGGACAGCAGAGGTGGAGGGTGTCACTCAGCAGCTGTGAACGGCTCCATCTCGAGCCATTGCCTCTGGTTTTTCAATTCAAGAAACGTCTCTGCCTCATCTTCACCACAGCCATTGCTTCCCACACTTCTGCACAACCACGTGAGAATAATAATACCATACAGCTATGAGGCCAATATCACACTAATGTGTATGTAGACGCACGGCCGAGACAGACAAGGCCGGATAACGAGAAATATCTGCATCTAGCATGTACATTTGGATCAATGCCGCTGTAAGTTGTGCGGCTCTTCTGGGATTCCTAGAAGTCGCTACCTCAGTCTCTGTCTCTTCCACCAGCGCGGTTCACCAACATCTCTCCCCATCGCCTTCTCTAGCGCCTTCTCCATGCGTTTCTTTGGCAAACCCGAGTCGCCAGTGGCTAGTCCGCCGCTGTTGTGTGACTCGCACACTTTTGACGATCGAGAAGCCGCCTGGATCTCTCTGGGCAACGAGAGCCACGATGGACCTGCTCCACAGCTCGCCGAGGTGCCGGAGCTGGCGCCAATTCGTTTTTCTCGCATGAGTTTCTCCGATCTGTACATGGGCTGGAAGGGTGACAGACAGCGTGTCGTGGTTGAGCCCGATACTGCGGACGACGACTTTGCCGAGTTCCAGGCGAATCTGCAGCGCGATAGCACCCCACGATCCCTGTCGCACTCGCTCTCCCGCTCGCTCTCCCGCTCGGACTCGTTTCCCAGCGATCTGGGCGACGATTTGTGTCACGGCAAGTGTCAGCTGACCGAGTCCGAACTGGTATTTGCCGAAACGTCCATATTTGAAGGGCCTGCGAAACCTCGAATACGCCCCTCGCTGACACCCTCGCCCTCGCTGCCCATCATCCGGCAGAACTGGTGGGATTTGCCCGAGCAGGAGTACGATGCATACAAACGCCAGGCGCTGAAGAACATCAAGAATCGCCACAGAGATGGCGGCCAAGACGCTGCTGATCCCGCTACAAATGCAGGGCCGGATGTCGCTACAGGCCCCCCCAAACCAGGCCTGACGCCCAGCAAACGCCGCCCAAAAAAACTCACCATTCCCCCGCTGCTCCCGCAACTGACGCTCATCTCGCCATTGACGCCGACCCTGGCTGCGGGCCCCCCTCCGCCACCCCCAAAGCACCCTCCGCCGACGGTTGCAGATTACACCCGCATGCAAAGCAGCCAAAACCAAAACCAAAACGGGCCTAGCGCCCAATCAGAGCATTTCGCCGGCGACGACGCTCTTTCGCTCTGCTCCCTCGTAGCTTCTCCGTCCATGAGCTCTTTGCAAAAGGTGTCCAGCAGCGTCAGCAGCGCCAGCAGCTCGCAGTCGGATCGTGGTGGTAAGGACAAGAAGGACAGGGACCGAGGCAAGTCACGGTTGGCTTTCCGGCCTCTCCAGGCTTTTCGCGACGCCTGGGGCGGAGGCAGCATTTCTGGTGGCGAGAGCGACGCTTCTGTGCGTTCTGAACGGCCCCGTTCCGCCTCCTCCGCCTCCAGATCGTCGTCTCGCGCCGGGGTGCCCCGTCCGTCCCCACGGCCAGCTACTCGAGCTTCGGTTTCGCACACGCGCACGGCTGTTCCCACCAGCGAGTTTAATCGTGTGACTGACAACAATACGAGGACGACAGCGATGACCGCCACAGCAACCACGACAGCAACCACGACAACAGCATCGGCAGAAACGACGGCAGCAACGACAAAAATCGCCGACTCAGACTCAGCCATTGGAGCCGATTTGGCCGTTCCAGTCGCTCCAGTCGCTCCTCTCCCCCCAGTCGCTCTCCCCCCAGTCGCTTCCTCCCCAGGGCCCAAACCTAGTCCCGAAGCGGAAGCCAACCCTGGCCCAGAGCCCCCAATCCAGCCGGCTGCCCCTAACCAAACCCTATGCGACAGAAGCGCGGACGCAACAGCAGCCCACAGGCACGCTCGCTTGTCTCGCCTGGGCGATAATAATACTGCAAGCCGCGACGACACTAGCGACTCCAGCCAGGGGCCCGAAACACGACCCAGCCTTCACCCGCGCCTTTTTGCCCCCGCCGCGTTCCACATCCACTCGGACGTGTCAGACACGGATTCGGACTTTTCAGACGACATTTACGAGCTTTCAGACGACCAGTGCGAGCTCTCGGCCGACGACTCCGATACAGACGCACCTAGAGACTCTGGCGACATGAATAGCCACCCCCGACGCGTGTCGTCTCTTTCTAGCACCACGTCCATGCGATCCACCGACTCAAAGGACAAGCCTTCCAAGGACAAGCCTTCCAAGGACACGCGGGAACTGTCCCAGCTGTCCTCAATTACCAAGGGTTTGGTTAAAAACTCTCCATTTTTCGATTTGGAGGAGGTGAGTATTAGAGTGACGATGGTAGTCTTGCGAAGGAAGTGTTAGTGTGATGGGCTATGACGGAGCTATGGCGGGCCTATGATATGTTATGATTGGTGTGGTCGCGTGCTATGGGCGTGCAGTTGGGGAATGTGCCATGGCGCGGTACACGCACTTTTTGCCGTGTTGCCTCTAGCGCTCCCTTCACCACCACCCCAAGCTCGTGACATTGCTCGCGCACTAAATTAGACATACAGTGCAGCGTACAGTGTGCGCTGGCAACGGCGAGCTTAGCTGCTTTTTTCCCGCCAGCTAGGTCTAAATCCACATGGCGGTTTAGGGTCAGGGGTCCGGGGAACAGCTTGCCTGCCCCCCTCCCATTTCCCCGAGGGTGTCCCCCAAGCAACCGTTCGCGTGTGTCATCGCCACGACTGAGACCCTGTGCCTCCGGCTCGCCGTTTCAGCCCCCACTGCCAGCGCCTAAATATTATCTCGCTTGGCACGCCACATTGCACATTACATTCAGGGGTACCTCCCAGCAGTGCACGCACTAGCAGACCTGACACAAAAAGCCCACTAACGCAGAACCGCAAAAACACGCCCCCCCGCCGCGCCAGCCCAGTATTTACAAAGAGCCGCGACAAGGACAAGGCCGACGCAGCCCCAGCATCCACCGACGTGCCTTCTGAAGCAGCGCCCGCCCCGGCCGATACAAGCAACTCCGACGGCGCAACCGGTGCAATCGAAACAGCCGCCAGCACAAACGCAGACGCCATCCCAAGCACCGCCGCAGACTCCGCAGACAACGCAAACGTCTCAGACAACGCAAGCGCCGCAGACAACGAAGACGACGCTGCACGCGACCAAGACATGATCCACGCGCCCCCTGAGACAGACCCGCTGGAGCCGCCCCGATTTGGCGGTGGCAGAACCCTCGCAGACTCGTCCACGGATTCCATCGACTCGTTCAAAAGCACAAAAGAGATCCCCCGCGAGTTTGCTCCTGAAACACCACCGGCACACGTCAACCCTGCTGTTGCACACAGAGAGCCCAAGGACGACACGGACCAGGAGGACTTCTCCTTTGTCGATCACTCCGCCACCTCCGCGACAGAAAACGCAGTCTCATCCGCTGCCGCCAAACGCCCCACCCACAAACCGTGGGAGGACAAGATGCGTCGCAGTATCCTCGCGGAGTTTGAGAACGACCTCAACGACCTGCTGCTGCTCAGCGGCAACAAGACGGAGCTTCCCGACATCAAGCCGCCCAAGGATCTCGAGTTCGACTTGCCGGCACGTGAGGCAGCACGCGAGGCAGCAGCTACAGTCACCCAGTCGTCCAGCCCCAGCCCCGGCCCCTCCATGCCCACGCCACACCCACCTCGTCGCGACAGCAGACAAGGCAGCACCCACAGCGTCACCGAGGAGCTCAAGCAAACGCGTCTGGACTTTGACAAGGTGCCCGAACAGATTGAGCCTGAGTATGTGCCGTTCTCCGCCCCTGTCCCTGTGCAGTCCAGCCAGCCCGAGCAGACCGACAGTACCCATTCAACTGATATTACTCAGTCATCTGACTTCTCCCAGCCGTCAGATGTGCCCCATCCTGAACACGACACTCCCGTCGAGCAGACAGAAACAGAGTTTGAGTATGCCTCAACTCCTGCTGCGGCCTCTGTGGCAGATATAGGTGTCTCGCCCACGACGCCCGTCACTATGGACGCTCCCCCGCCACACCCAGCCGACCCCATGCCCACCACGCCTGGAGAGTCTTTGGAGGAGGCGCCGGACCTCATAATGTCGCGAAAAAAGACGCCATCAATGGCCTCAAACGCCACCAACGCGTCGAGTAAGCGCGGCCTTAGGTCGGTGTCGTCGTCAGCGTCACTCAAGCTGCGCACATCCATCTTCCCTTTCAAGGGTCCCAACTCGGCAGGTGTGCAGCCCAACTACTCGCCCTCGACTATCGGCCCGCCTACACCTGAAGGAGGCAACTTCTCTTACACTGGCAGCACCCGGGCAGGCTCCGTGTACTCTGGCAGCACGGCCTTCACTGCCGGAAACAACAGCAACCACAGCAGCCACAGCAGCAGCCTCATTCGAGACACTTCTGCCGTGTCCATCGCCAAGGCCCGGATGAAGGCGTCTCTCAAGTCGTTCCCCATCCTCTACTACGCTGTAACCCTCAGCGGCCCTGTCAATGTCAAATACAACATTGAGGGAGCCACCCCAGCTGGCCAGTACGGCATCCTGTCGCTTCCTACGGCCCCCCATCCCTGGGAGAAGCCTCCGGAGGATCTGGCGCTACGAGGAGTGTGGTTTTTGCGTCTGGTGGTGGACTCGGGCACCAACACCGCTGGTGGGTTTCTCACCGACAAGCTGTTTGTACCCCGGGATGTGTGGTCTCTCTCAACCTCCATGTCCTCCAAGGTCCTGGACAAGCGCCTGTACGTAACCGACGAGTACTGTCGGGCCATTTGCGAGTTTATGGCGTTTGCCGAGGCCAACGGGTACTCGCCTCGAACTGCCGAAGGTGGCGCTTCTAAGATCAAGTCGCCGGCCCAGTCTATCGACGATGCTCTCGAGCGTCTCGATACTCGAATCGACAATCTTTCGCGCCACCAGTACGTCCTGCGAGCCGACAGTGAGCTTATCGTAGACCTGGGCGCCAACTCACCCGACGGAGACGATACCCTGACACCCCTGGCATCTACTGCTACCGAGCCAGTGCTGCATCCCGTCATGTCCCACCCCACTCCTCCCCAGTCCATGCAGTCGTCCAACCGACGCTCTTCGGACATTGGTCTGCTGGCCAACCACATTTTCTCCTCGAAGGAAAAGAAGGAGGACAAGCAGCCCAAGGAGGACAACTCTTCGTCCAAGCTGTTCAAGCGGTTCCAGCGCAAGATCAGCTTGGCCAACAATCACAGCAGCGAGAACCTGTCCGCGATCCCTTCGGATAAGGCTGGTTCTGCGTCTCTTTCCAATGGCAAGGCCAGCGAGGCAGCCACAGCGACAACTTTCAACTCCAACCAAGACTATGGAGCTCGGTACTTCAATGCCATTTCGGCTCTGTATTCGGATATGGAGTCGCTGGCTCACTACCGGTTCTTACTTCAAAACGAGGCTCGAGACTCGCAGGCGTCTCGTGGATACTCTCAGAGTGGTATCATTGACGCCATTGACTCTTGCTTTGCCTTTTCCACTACAATCTGCCGCATCATTCTCCAGGACATTCTTTCCATGCTGGAGGTGTATCTGGAGGGCGGCAAGTCGGTTCTGGCCGAGTAATATTTATAACAGTAATTCATATTTATGTAATGATTTGGTAGATGAATGAAAATGAAGATGTTTCGTGCCTGTAAAGTGTCAAATGGCCAGAGTAGGCTCCTTTTAGACCTCCTTTTTTTCCTTTTTTTCGCGTTTTTTTTTTCTCATTGATATTCAATTAAACATATATATGTATAAACATGTTCGCGTTTTTTTTTCTCATTGATATTCAATTAAACATATATATGTATAAACATGTTGTTCGCGTTTTTTTTTTTTTTTTTCTCATTGATATTCAATTAAACATATATATGTATAAACATGTTGTTCGGAATTGAACTAATGCTGAACGTGGTCGTTCGCGGGAAAACAATATTTCCAAGGTTAAAAGGATCCAACGTCTTCATGCTGACATGTCAAGCCTGGTTGGCTCAGTTGGCTAGAGCGTTAGTCTCATAATCTGAAGATCACCAGTTCGACCCTGGTACCGGGCAGACATTTCTTTTTTGCTTCATCCTGGACTTTCCAAATGTATCTTGTGCCTGACCACGATTTCTTCCAAGAGTTTTTGCATGTTTCATGTATGTATGAGGAATGAGTAAACTTTATTTGAGCATGAAGATATCGTGACATGACTGTCATGGGGCTGAGTTGGGCTTATATTAATATTTTTGAGCTTGCTTCAGACAGAGACAATGATTTTTAAGAAGACTCTTTTGTCCTATTTGGTACTGGCTGTTTACTTTTCTTGTTGTAGCGGTATTCGATGCCACAATGAATGTGGTTTTAAGAAACCTTATCGTGGACTTTTAAATCAGATCTAAATGTTTCAGATCATGATAGATACCTGTTGCTTGGCTAAATTTGAGATCATGTTACTTACATGTTTGCAGTACTACCAACCCCATATACATAATTCTTGGATCCAAGAGGACACTCTTCGTCCGGTGGGTTATCACTAGCGGGTTCAAGAAGATAGTCTTCCTCCTGGACGTTGATTTCGTCTACTTCCCTGAATCTTCTACGGGTCAAAACGTTGTCATTTCTCTCGGTTGAAGTACCATTAGAGGTAGGATTGAGTCTCTTTAGCGCTGCAAACAGTCTTCGAACGCCCTCTGGAAGATAATTTACGACTGGAGTCCGGTTGCATACTTTGACTGTCTGGTCATATGCTCCTCGACGAGTGTGTAGCTGCCCTTTTTTTCGAACGGGAATCATGTTGATAACGTCTCTCTCTACCAATTGGTTGTGTTTCTTTCCCCGGAAAGAAGCAAGACTTTCAAGATTGAAATGGAGAGGATCGTTAGGGCTGTCTGGGACTGGTGCCGCCGAAATGAGGCACGCGAAAAGAAGCAAAAAAAGGGTGTATGGAGCTGTCATTGTGGTTAGTAGTTTGTGTTAGTTAGATATATGTTCAAGTGGATTGCTGCGGTCTTTATATATTGTCTTCTCTGGAGACAGTTGAGGCCATGTGGTTGTGTGTTGGTGGGTATACTGTTGAGGCTCTACCTCATTTTGTTGTGGTGAGAAAGAAGAGTTATAAATTGGGGCAAGGGAGTACTATTTATACCATGTCAATTGCTATTGTGTAACATACCAAGTGTCGTCGTTGAGGCGTCATTGGTATTATTGTCTCATCAGGTGGTGAGGACTCAAGGTTCGAATGTAAAAAAAGAGATTTGTACATTCTGACCTACCGGGTGGTTGGTTGAAGAGATGAATGGTGGGGTTTTCATAATTATTTGGAAGTATCTATGCTCTTTAGCCCACTGTCATCTCATTGCAAGATTCAGATACCCGGTAGGGTCATTATTGGGCCGTTTACGTCCAATTCAAGTTTCTGATCAGTTGCACTTCTAGCGTAAAGAATACAGAATCTGACAGGTCAAAAACCTCATTGGGACTATTGCATGTTTACAAAGAACTAATCTTGCATAGAGGACATCAATCTGAGCAGTCCTTTTTCCTCCACATTGGTATAGTTCATGAAGTGCATGAAGCCAAGATCTGGATAGTGAATAATACTCATAATGAGATCAAGTTTTTGAAACTAATGTCGTCTGAAGTACCACCAATTCAATCAAACACTTCTAGTCCTGTTTTCAGGCACTTTAGAGCATTTTTGGTCTCCAATATCTGCCCATATCGCCCCGTATTTCTCAAACATGCATTTCTCAAAAGTCTAATTTCACGCGCCTGATGCGAGCCAATATCGCGTGAAAGACGACTAATTGGTACCACCACTACATCTCCAAAATGACGCCCAAAACGCCAAAACACTACCTCAGCGTGCTGGACGTCTGCCGGGTGCCCCACAACACCATTGTCAACGTCATTGCGCGCGTGGAGGCCATTCGCGAAGACTTTATCAATCTCTCGGACTGGGGGTCTCGAACCAAGAGCGGATACGAAAACGAGCTGATTGTGTGGCTCGACAAGCCGGGAAAGGGCTGGCGTCCGTCTGAGAAGTTTGCCGAGGGCGATGTGGTTGTTTTGCGCGGATTCAAAAAGACCACGGGCCGAATGAAGGGAAACAGCATCCTCTACAGCAAGCACGCGTGTCGAGTCACCTTTTACGACCAGCAAAGCAGGGCCTACAACGACTTTGTGGGCTCTCACGCCAGTCCCCGGCCTCTGTCCAGCGACGCTATCGAGTACATCCAGGGTCTGCTGGACGACTGGAAACAGGATCCCCGAAGCGGTGGATACGGGGAAGGAGACGGACAGCTGGATGATGGTGTTGCTGATTCTTCGGTTTCTGCTGTCGGAAAGACGTCGGTGGCAATGTCATTGAGACAGGTGGCAGCCAGCTTTGACGTCAACCGCAGCTGCACGCTCAGAGGCGCTCTCAGCTCGACAGGAAGCGACGATTTCGAGCTGTCCGACGAAACAGGGTACTCGGTCACACTGTCTTCGTTTGACCACGGACCCAGAAACACGCTGGCCAGCTACTGCTACGGCACCGACCGGGCCTACGTGCGCATCTCCAACGTGCGGTTCAAGTCGCAGTTGTCGCAAAACGGGTTTTTTGCCAAAATCAGCGCAGCCAGCGAAATCGAGCTGCTTCCCGAAACAGAAGTGCGCGAACTCATGGAGAATCTGGGCGAAGATGAGCAACAGCCGAGCGAGATGGGGAGTAGCCGGGACAAGCGGGATTCAAGCATGCAGGACTTGCCGGACCCCGAGTCGCCAGTGAGTTCTCCGGGTCGACATAAACGGTCTAGAAAGGACAAGACGGAAAACTCGATTCTCGACGCTTTAGCCGATACCCCGGTTTTCATGGGATCGCTCTCGAGCGTACAGTCTAGCCCAGAATCTAAGCCACCACTGAGCTCCACGCCTACACGTCCAGCTCGCAAAATGGTACAGCTGGTGCAAAAGTCGGGCGAGATCCGCGAAGAACAACTGTCACGCCGAGAGTACGAATTGGGCGAGTCTGAACAGTCAGACGCTACAGACACTACGGATGCATTAATTGGAGGGGCAAGAGAGCAGGCGGGTCAGCTGAGACGGCAGTCAACGGGGACTGTGGATGCCTCAAACAGATACACAGATCCCAGTCTGCCGTACAAAATGCAAGAGTACAGGGCAGCTGTGGCCGAAGTGACATACTTTGTGGTGCGGGGAAGACTTGTGGGGTCTGGAAAGGACGAAGACATGGGGCTGCTGTATCTGGACGTTGAAATCTACGAGCGAGGAGTGCCGGTGATTGTGGCTAGGATGTTTATTGGTGCCGAAGAACAAGAGTATTTCTTCAACTCTAACCTTTGGAATGAGGTTGCGCAGATGGGTGTTTTGGAAAGCGTGGTTGAAAACAGCCAAGCCGCCCTTGTTCAGCTTTCAGCGGTGGCTTCACGCAAGATTGACGGCGGCTATTTCAGCTACTGCAATCGCATTGAGCTGGTGAGCGGAGTGGAGGTTTAATTTATAGAATCGAGATGATATTTGCATAAAGAGGGTGGTTTGAAGATGGGTCGAGAGGTCGAGGGGGGTTGTAGACAGTTGAAATCAGTCGAAATGTCATGGCATGTAGAGGGTCAACATTCTCTGTTGAAAAGGTTTGGTATGGTTCTGATTCGGCTCAATGGGGTAGGTTGTGGAAGCTCAAGGTGTAGATAAAGCAGCAGGTTAAAGCCGATACGAGGGAAAAGTGTGATGGTACTTTACAAGCAGAGCCGAAATAAGGCAAGTATAGTGTACGAAGCTGTTTTCTTTTTTCAGTCGGTGTCACAGCATTGAGATGGTTTGTATCATTAAGAGGAAGTTCGATATCACTAAGAGGAAGTTTGTATCATTCAGACAAAGTTCAGTTTTCAAGAGTACAGAGTAGATTATTTTGATATAAAATGGAGGAGGCGGGTACCGTGGTAGACTGGTACTGTACTAGTTCTTATAGATGACACGAGAAAAGCGTTTGCTAGCATTCGACGGTGACTGGTTTTTGTTTGAGTTTTTACTGTAGATTGAATTGAACCGATTTAAAAGATTCTAATTCAAACAGAAACTTCAATGCACCCCACCAACTGAAAAGAGACACTTGCCCTTTTGAAGTAACACCTTGATCAACCATATACCCAAACCGGTTGATTTGAAAGATTCACAAGAGATACACCTCGAGATTCACTTCCTGATACGACCACAGACAGATTCCACATCAGACACCACCCCATCAGTTTCCCACCTCAGACACCTTCCCAAATTGGCATCTCCAACTTTCCAACTCAACCGAAAACAAAGGAGAGTCTCAGTCAAGGTCAAAGTACATCACCTCTCATACTGATGATCTTCACTATGTCGCCTCTCTCGAAACGCACCGTTCTTTTCTCGGCAAGAGCAGCTTTTGTGTCGCTAATGTTGAGCACCTCCGTTACCCTATATAAGGACCTCTTTTCCCCCCATTGATTCCCTAGCTCTCAGCCCCATTCGATTCTAACAGCCATCTTTCCGCCATGAAGTTCTCCACCACCGCCCTTGCCCTCGTCGCCACCCTCGGTCTTGCCGCTCCTGCTCGAGACTACGACTACGAGGACGACCGATACTCGCTCCGAAACATTGACCAGTCTGCGTACCAGTGGCCCGAGTCGGACTACGTGTACCAGATGGCCGCCCAGCGAGACAACCGCCAGATGGCCATGCGAACCGACGGCCGAAACCTGTACTTTGGCAGCCAGCTCAACGACGTCAACGGCGCTCCTCTGCGAGACGTGAACGTGTTTGTGGACGTCCAGGGCGACCTGAACGTTGCCTCTGACGCCAACAGCCGAAACGCGCGGTACGTGGGCGTTGACAACGGCCGTCTGGCCCTGTCTGACCGACGAAACAACGCTCTCGGCTACCAGCGATTCGCCGACGACCGAGTGTCCTGGAGATACAACAACCAGCAGCAGTTCCAGGCCTGCCCCGTTGACCAGTACGGCCGTGCCTACGATGTTACCGACGACCAGCAGTCGCACGACCATCTCCACCAGGTGTTTACTGGCCAGTCTCCCTGCTCCAACCCCGTTTCTGTCTCGCTCAACGGTAACCGAATGAACGGCCAGTCTCGGTACCAGGACTCGAGACTGCGAATCATCGGCAACCAGCAGTTCCGAGACTCGCGAGTCGTCAACAACAACGGCCAGCTGATGCTCATTGACGGCCGAAACAGCAACTACAACAACTACGACCAGTTCCGAGGCCAGCTCTCTTACCGAGGCCAGCTAGTCGACAACCAGGGCCGGTTTGTGCAGCTCGGCAACCAGGCTTCCATGCGGTTCACTGACCGAAACCAGGTCCGAAACGGTCTCACCGGTTTCTCGTACCAGAACGACCGACTCATGTACCAGAACCAGGGCTTCATTGCGTGCCAGACCCAGAACGGCATGTGGGATCTTCGACCTGCCGGTGTTGAGGCTGCTGCTGCTGGTTGTTCCAACCCTCAGTACGTCCAGATCTCTATGGAGCCTCTCAACTAAGTGGTTTTTTGATGTCTTTTCGAACCTTCTTTTTTTTTTTTTTAATCTTTTTTTATAAGTAATTTATTCAGTGTCTGGCAACAGCTACTAGTCAATCAAAGTGTGATGTCCGGGACATACGTCGACATGTCGCTCGATGATCTCGGCGGAAACCATCATATTGAGTCTGTGGCAGTGGTAAAAACGGGACATTGGAGTGTTTTGGATAGAGATTTGAATGGGTCAGTGGTACTGTATTTATATGAAAATGAATTGTAGTGGGGCTGGAAAGAAGGGGTTCTTTTGTTCAAGTGATGAGATGAGAATTTGACAAATCTAGTTGGTGAGGGTTGTTTAGAGGCCTAATAATATTTGTAGTATTGATAAATATATTACCTTAGAATTAAAAAAAAAAAGATAGTATTATTTTATTCAGTAGAGTGTTGATTTGTAGAGACAAGAACTAGAGAAATGAGAAGCTGGAATTTGTTCAGTGACTCATTCTGAATTGAAAGAATCTACCTTCACAGTTGTATGATGGTATTTGATCCAGAAAAATGAAACCATTCTGAGAATAGTTGTCTCTCAATATCTGCTTTAGGAGTTTGCCTCATGGATGTCTCATGTGGACTATCACGGGATCTTCTCAAAAGTCACCAAATGACAGGTATTGAATGGACAGAAACTTGAATCGCCTCATTATCTGAAATCTCCCCTCCACATTCGTTTTATAATTAATTCAGATTTTATTTGTTTTGTTGTCGTTATTCTCTTCTCAGAAGTCACTTCAAACCACTAATCTTCCTTGACTGTAATTTCCTCGTCAGCTTTCAAAATGTATCCAATGTAGGGATGATGTCTGTTGCAGTTCTCCATGTGCTCTGTCAGTTTCTTTTGAACAATATGAGTGCTGTTGACTGGACAGAGATAAAAGTGGTCCATGGCGAATATGTGTAGAGATGAAAATAAAACGACAAGTGTGCGTGACTATAAACATTTACGACTTGTCAGATGTGGCCGACGAGATAATATATGGATTTATTTTACTGAGTATCTCTGACGTCAATATGCAGTTGTACTTCTTCAAAGTCCATTTCTGGTTATTTTGTTACAGCCTCATTTTGATCTTTTTTTAAGAATGAAACAATTCGATACTTGTTCAACAGAAAGAGATCAGTTCTGGTTCAAACTGAAAGGACTTGAAAGGAATCGAAAGGACTCGGAAGGACTCGAAAGGACTCGAAAGGACTCGAAAAGAGTCAAAAAGAGCTGTGAATATTGTATTCCGGTACTTTAATTGATATATTCAGTCTAAACAAATACATCTCAGTTCTCTATAAGCTGAAAAAGCCGACCTTGGACCGAGTCACCAGTTCAAGAAAAGAAAAAATTGCAGCACCCAGGATTCTCGTATGGTCTCCCACTGCAATACTAACTGGGCTCTCTGGTTCTTGACTATGGCTGATCGGACGGGAAGCCGTATTTTCACCAGGATATGGCCGCAACTGGGTGGTTTGGTGGTTGTCGTTTGAGGAGGTAAAAAAAAAAAATGAAAAAAAAAAAAACTTAAGAAACAAAAAAATCCATTTAAATGCAATTTCTAGAAATAGAGAGGGAAACAACACTTTCTAGGCTGTTTAATCTTGTAGTTGGGGACGTTTTATTTCATATACTGTTTCTGCAAACCAGATTTCACTATAATTGAAGATTTGAAGTTGTTCAAGATATGGACAGATCAAGTATGAAGGGCTCGAGTGACTTGATTGGTGGCTGTTTGGTGAGAACAATTCTTTGAAAAAGAAGCCGTTCTGAATTCTCAAGCTCCGAAATCTCTTTTTTTCTATATCTACATCTTATCACCGGTATTCCATTGTCCAAAGGTGGGTACTTTTCAGCTTATGACTATTGCATTTCTAAAGAAGAGTCTTCCTAATAGCAATTTATGCGACTCATATCAAATCCAAAGAGTAGAGAGCACTTCAAATTCAACTCTGGTCCCATTGACTCCATCTTTATATCAAGTTTTCCGTTCTCTTATGAATCCAGTGAACGTTCACTCGATAGATGATGCCTCAGACGTTTCATTCAGAATATCTTCAACCCTCATATGTAGGAGCTCTTACTATTATTATAGGTCTATTTGTTAGTTATTCAACATCCACTCTCCAACACCTGACTTGACTTGAATTGTATTCCCATCCACATACAAGAGAGTTTCCAATGTGTCATCAGTCAGTTTCTACAACTACTGTACGGTACTGTACCTCTTTATTGTCTCCAGTCAGTCCCTATAGCAATCTCAATGAATCTGGCAGTCATCCACTAAAATCACTTTAAGCAATATTGCTCGGTTCAGAAACGATTTGTTTCCTTTCTAGGACGTAATACACTTCTCTTTTAGTCAATATTCCCTCCACATCAGGTCTTACAAGAAACATACCCTACAGAGTACTCTGTACTATTTTCAACTTACACCCAAGAGAACTGTGTTAACCTAACCTAACGAAAAACATACACTATATATCACAACCACCAATCAACCAAACCAACACCAGTAAAGCAGTTCTTAGACATTATTCTTGTCAAAAAATATATTTCAAAAACCACTGATTCCGCTTTCAACTACTCAATATGCTCATATTCTTCCGAAAAATGCGTTTTTCTACCAAAAAAGACAAAAAGTCGCTTCAAAAACTGCATGTTTTTTTGACAACCAACAAAAACACCTTTCCACATCTCAATATGACCCCCAAATCACCCTCAAACCACATTACACCTCGGTCAAACCTCCCAAACCCCTTCTATCACATCCACCTCCACATGCTCCACATGCTCCGCACCCACCTCCAAAAACCCGCTTAGTAATAACTCTAACCTTAAAAAATATTTCTGCATGCATATCCACCTCCAAATTATCACAGCACCCTCAACGGACTTTTTCCCCATCCACCACAACAAAAAATGTCCACTCTCTACAAGACGCTATCCGGCAGCAGCAACAAGAGCGAAAAGAGCGAGACGGCCGACGACAAGAGCGGCGTCGTCAACAAGCAGCGGGTGCTGATCATCACATCGCGAGGCGTCACGTTCCGACAGCGACATCTCATCAGCGATCTCCAGACAATGCTGCCCCACGGCCGAAAGGAGTCCAAGCTCGACACAAAGTCCAAGCTGTACCAGCTCAACGAGATTGCCGAGATGTACAACTGTAACAACGTGCTGTACTTTGAGGCGCGAAAACACATGGATCTGTACATGTGGATGTCCAAGGCCCCCAACGGCCCCACGGCCAAGTTCCACGTCCAGAACCTGCACACCATGGACGAGCTCAACTTCACCGGCAACTGTCTGCGGGGCTCGCGGCCCATTCTCTCGTTCGACGCCTCGTTCGACGAGACTCCGCACAACGCCGTGGTCAAGGAGATGCTGACCCAGACCTTTGGCGTGCCCAAAAACGCGCGAAAGTCCAAGCCCTTCTTCGACCACGTCTTCACCTTTTCGCTCGTCGACAACAAAATCTGGTTCCGAAACTACCAGATCCAGGAGAACGTCAACGCCGAGACCAAGGAGACGGAGATGGCCCTCGTGGAGATTGGCCCGCGGTTCGTCATGACCCTGATCACCATGCTCGAGGGCTCGTTCGGCGGCCCCGTCATCTTCGAGAACAAGCAGTACGTGTCCCCCAACGTGATGCGGTCGCAGATGAAGCAGCAGGCCGCTGACCAGGCCAAGTCTCGAGCCGACGCCGCTTTCCAGCGAAAGGTCAAGGTCCGGGACGCCGTCATGGCTGCCGATCCTCTTGCCGACTCTGTTCTCTTCAAGTAGGTGGTTTCCGGGCGGGTTTTTCGTGGACGTACGTATGCATTAATAAATGATTAGACTACATGTGGTAGAGCAGGGAGTAGTTGGTGTTGGAGTATGTGAGGGAGTTGGAGTGATTCTGAGGAGTGCGTTTGAATCTACACGTTGCTCTGATTACAGTCATGTCGCTTTTGTTTCGATATCTCTTTTCCTCGAGTTGGTAAAGTGGAAGATACTCGTAGCATTGTCTTTTGCCAAGTAGATATGGAACCTCTAGAAGGTGATCCAGTGGAGATATACGAAATCTGAAGAGGGCATTCGTCTTGGAATGGTGATATTAGTAAGATTATGTCATCTTCAGTGCCATTATGATACGTTTCGTTATCGGAACTTCCCTTCTACTGTGGTCGTGATAGACTCTATACCATATAGCACAACCATTTCAAACCACCAAAACATATTCACAGCAGAATATTCATACCTCTAGACTCAGAACTCTATGCTGAACAATAAGGACTCTTTGAATTTCCTCCATGTCTACTTGAACATCTTTTAGACAGTAATCAAATCTACAGTGCTCTTCATCAGTGAGCTAGATGTTAATGTTCAAAGCTATCGAATACTCAATCAATGGTTAAACGAACACCATCATAATGAGCATCTCATTTCGAAACAGATGAGCCACTTCAAACCTCTACTATCACATTTGCGATTTGAACTTTGGCAACAATACACCGCCAACCACCGTGCACTACAAAGTTACACTGTCCAACTACAAATCGCTATCAAACTTGTTCATCACATACATTGATCATATCTAGTGCTTCTCCTGGGCCTCCTGCTCCTTGAGGAAGTTGGCAATGAACTTCTCCTCGTCGGAAGAGCCGGCCTGGATGACAGGGGTAGCGGGCTTCTCAGCCTTCTTGCCAGAAGAGGAAAAGATGATTCCACCGACAACGGCGCCAATGGTACCAATGGCGAGCTGGGTTAGTGGGGAACGAAAGAAAAAAACGAGCAGAAAAGATGAAAAGAGCAAAAAATATGGCAAGCAGGCTCAAGCTGAAGCAGCAAAGCCAGCTTGTTTAGCTGGAAGTGTTGGTGCTGGTGCTGAAGGTAGTGGTGACAGTGATGATTCTGTATGTACGCCCGGCAGATGATTGAGAGTCAGACAACGGGAAGCCTGATAAAATGGGTAAGGTGGGTTCACCTCATGTCGACAGTCAACAAATGGCCACAATAACCAAATATCGACACGTCGACGCCATCAACACTAAGACACTTCTGGGACACAGACACCGATTGAGCCAGTGTGGAACCAACGCGGAGCCAATGTTGACACAAAACGCATCCACAGATACCTTTCCTGAGCTCGGGCAATGGTCGGTCAACGGAGGCCATCCAAAGACCATCACAAGCCCAGAAACGCTCCCGCCACCGAGGCCACGTCATCGCCACGTCCTGGCCCCTACCAACAGCTACACAAATACCGAGGCCTGGCCACCACCCAAGAGCTGTAACTCTTCGAATCGCACAAAATAAATCCACCCCAATCGCACGAAATAAAGCCCCAGCCAAATCCCACCCAAACACCGCTCTAATCTCTCCAATTAACTCACCTGATGAGGGTAGACGGTCTTTCCGAAAATGTTGTATGCGGCACCCATTGTGTTGATTTTTGTTGGCAAAATGTCGTGATCAGACTAGGTGGTCTTTTTTGAATTTCCGCTTCCTCGCTCGTTGGGACCGTGTAATTGGCTGGGACGATACGTGCCCAAATCTTCGCGTTCTCAAATGTACCAATTAGCATTTGACTATGCAGCGACACTACGAGATGGTGTTGTTTCAGCTGGTGGTGATATCTCGATTTTCTGGACACAAAATGGCAAATTTAACAATACCAGCGTACTCGGATTAAAAAATGAAACGGTTTGGCGGTTTCTGTTTTTCATTTTCTCCATCACAGCGGTTTTTAGGGAGACGTATACGGTACACAGTATCTGGTGGATGTCAAAAGCTACCCTATATATGGAGCAAGAGATGGAACAAGATGGTCAACAGCATCTTTTATTGGATGCAATTACAGATTATTCAGCCAAAAGATTGTATCGCTATACCCGACGTCTCGTTACAAAGACAATGTAATGTTCAGATTTGTAATTGCTCCAGTTTCAGTCTCGTGTTTTTGGTTACAATATCATTCGAGATGCCTGTGCATGCAATGTATATTTGGTCTGTTTGGGTTATCTTGGGAAGAAGCTTTAGGAGGTTGGCAGTGTGAAAAAGGCAGTTTCAAAGCAGGACTCTCTTACGCGTTTTTGCGCTATATTATACAACCATTAGTAGTAGTTTTGGAGTCCTAATCTGATTTCAAAGCGAATGCACTTTTCAGAATTTCAATATCTTGTCTACAGTATGTTTCAGGTGATTGTCTTCCTGATTATGAAGCTTGCACTTATTCTTCAAGTAGAATTATTGTTAGAGACTTGAAAAGGAAGTTCACCTTTTGATGCTGAAGTTGACCATATGTACTCCTTATGAATGAGTTTGTTTGTTCAAAAGCTCGTTATACTGTTCTGTCTGTTCAGATATTCTAGTGAATCGTTTTATTGAGACATTCACTCTACTAGACCTGTTGATGGCTACTACCATTTGATATCAACAAAATAATCATCCCCACAAAACGTCTACAGAGTAGTAGACACGGCAAAGATATCCCAAAGAGTGCGTTCAGTTTGCAATTGCATTCTACATATATCAATACTAGCCACATTGTATCAGTAACAATATATCCACTCTTGGACTCTGCTCTGTTATGAAAAACAAACTTATGCCTCAATCACTGTTTTGACACACACTTGACTCTTCTTCACCTTCCAAACACCACACCCAAAATAGTGTCGATACACCCTGGAGCGACGCTGAGAGTACCGTCGGAATACTGCAATCTTCCTGAGCAAGATGCACTTTTCAGAATCTCAACACCACCTCCCTGTCATCTTTTATCAGCGACATTCCCCATCTCCGGTTTGTGTTATCTCCATGCATACACCCACACCAAATCATAACGTTATGCTCTGCTTCTACTCACAATAAAGACTCAGGAGGGGGCGAGTATATGGCCCAGCAAAACACGGCTGAAAAGACGACTAGCGACACTTAAAGCTGCTGAAAACCATCCCACGGGGCCCAGCATCGCCACCTGCCAGGAATCCGGCTTTTTAACGACACAACCACACCCACAATGTCACTACTACAGGACCAAGACTACCTCATCACACACCTCAGGGCACGGTACGTGGACGCAATACACGACTCTGTGGCGCCTGCGCTGGTCAAACCCGTGCCGGGATACCTGCGCCACGACCACTCGAAGGACTGGCAGAACGAGTCGCTGACCATCCTGCTCAAGGCCGAGTCGCCTCCCGTGGCCTCATCTTCGCTCAACGAAAAGGCCCTGGCGTACCGGCGGCAAAAGCTGCGGCTGGAAGAGTCGGACGACGACGACGACGCTGACGACGCTGACGACGACAACAACTACACAAACGGCGGAGTGGTGCGGCTGAAGCGCCGAAACACTCAGAAACGGGCCTCGGGCGTGCGTCTCAACTCCAGAGACACGGTGCCAGGCAGCTACATGGACTCAGGGGACACGTACAGGCAGGACATGGCCGGCGGGTTCTCGGGCCAGTACGACGACTCAAATTCGTCCGGAGACGACGACGACTTTGACGACGAAGAGAGCGAGGAGGAGGGAGTACCCCACCACAACACGGCTGTGGCCGGAACGGCTATTGGAAACGGCGAGAAACCAGACAATGACTCGGACTCGAGCATCATGGACTCGTCGGACGAGGAAATGATGAAGCTGGCGGCCCAGCCGTTCGAATCCGGTACGTCTCTGTCCGCCGACGCCTACGTGGATAACACCATGTCGTCCACCAATGGCCTGGACTCGGAACTGGACCCACAGAGCTCGTTTGTGTTCCCGGCCGAACCGGGTCTCGTTGTCGACTCGGACGACTCGGACGAGCCGCTGGAAATGCCCACCAAGATCGCCAAGGTACCCCGCGCTACCTCCACGGCCTCGGTCGCCACCGCAGGGTCGTCGCTGTCGAAAACTGCCAACTCAAACACGTCTTCATGGCTCAGTGCGGTGCCAAGACGTGAGCCGACGCGCCAGACGTCTGTAGACGCAATTCCCGAGCCCCAGTCGCTCAAAACACGCCGAAGAATGAGCGGAGCACCTCCCCGGCCACGTTCCAACACCACGGCGTCCCTTCCAGCCGAGGGAACCACGCCCAAGGTCGACAACAAAATGTTCGAGAAGGACTACAGCCGTCTGGCGGCTCCTGTCAAGCCGCTGGCGTCGCTCCTGTCGTCGCAGATTCACGAAAAGTCGGCCTCATTGTCCAACCCGCTTGACGAGTATCTCGCGGTATCGGGAAAGGCTGCGAAAAAACCGCTGGTGGTTCACGTATACATGCCTGCCAGCGACGAGCCCGACAACTTCTGGGAAGTCTCGCTGCTGCCAGACGTGCCTGTTTCGCACGCCATCGGCTTTGCGCTGTACACGTACTCCTTGCTGCGCCGAGAGCCGCCGCTGACATCACAGCAGTGCGACGCCAACCACTGGAACTGCTTCATGGTTGAGGACGGCGAGGTGGACGAAGATATCGTACTGGATAGGTGCACTCAGCTGTCTAGATACGGCGAGGAGTTCGCCCTGGTAGAGGCCACCGCCTCTGAGTACGCTGAAAACAAGAGACGTTCGCCAAACAAGTTTGCCAGCAAGCAGGGCGCTCTTCCCGCGTCCAAGAGCCCCACAGTCTCCTCCTCGGTGCCGTCCATGATTATCGACGACGACATTACGACATCTTCCACAGGCGCTCTTCCGACCATCCCCACTCCCGAAGAGCGAGAAACCGTGCGGTTGCGAATCCACCCGGATACCACCAACGCGGTGCTCGTGCTATCCGCGCACCGAGGCGACTACCTGGCCGAGGTTTTGGAGCACATTTGCAAAAAAAGAGGCGGCGATGTGGCTCTGTACACACTGGCGCTTTATGGCACGAAGATTATTGCTCCAGGCGACAGAACCGTCGAGGCTCTCCAGGGCCACCACGACCTCGAGTTGCTGCAAAAGAAGTACGTTTCGCAGTCCGTTGGGTACATCTACCCGCCTAAATCCCAAAACCCAGCTGCTCCAATCATTCCCAGGGGCACTTCAGCGGCGTTATTCAACCACGGGTCGGTTGTAGGCGGTCCCCTCGGCAAGCTCGCGGGCAAATCCGTCAAGCACAACCCACAATCCTATCTTTTGGGTCCTTCTTCTCCCTCTGACGACTTGGGCTCTGATGCCTATCAAAAGTATCAAGTCTGGAGACGCCAGCCCATGTCTTTTATCAGCAAGCACGAAAAAGTGCTGGCGTTTGACGGCGAGTACATTCACATCATGCCTTCTGACGATAAGACGAAATTTGAGACTTCCAAGACATCGTCTTTCCACGTTGGGCGGATTATCAAGTGCAAACAGTCGCGCAAAGTTCCGTCCAACTTCAAGATCGTGGTCAACAAACCCTCGGGGCCGAAGCGGTACGATTTGGAGTCCGTGTCGGTGGCTACTTGTGTGGAAATTGTGACCAAGATCAGACACCGATGTTCGGCCTATGCCAAGTCGCGTCAATGATAAAGGGGAGGGAACTTGGTACAAAGTACTTTGTACAGTAGGAATTTTATTTATATGCATTTTTTTGACAAATAGTGGAGACTCTGATGTTGACACTGATACTTTTTTAACTTGGCCATACTATCTGAGGCATGATCGGAATCTGAAGCGTGGACTTCTTCTTCAGCACCACATTTTTATGCGCCTTCCATCGACTCATACTTGCTACTCTTTACTCTCACACTACTCTTCGTCTGGTTCTAACTAACGGCTCTCATGTCCAAGCGACAATCAAGCAAATCAATTATTTTATTCTAAAATCTACCCGGGGAAAATGGGGACCGACTTAGCAGCCTCCACAGTCGGAGTTGCCGCAAGAAGGACATCGCTGCTCCTTGGTATCCTTGGTAGGAGCACACTTCTTGGGGATGATCTTGGTCACAGTCATGGTGGCGCTGAAGTACTGGGTGGAGGTGGACACAATGGACTTCTTGCAAGAGGGCTGGGGGCACTTCTTCTTGTGCATCTCCTCCTTGAACTTGTGGATGTCCTGGGGAGCCTCGGAAGAGTCCTGGGCGGGGGCAGCAACGGCAACGGCGGCGAGGGTGATGAGGGCAATGTTCTTGAAAAGCATGGTGGGCGAAGGGTGGTAGAGGTGGTAGTGGTGGTGGGAGAGGTGGTTGTTTGATACTCATCTACTGGGGAAACGGACCTCTCTATATACTGTTGGGGCCTCTACTGCTCTTGCCTCTGCTCTGTTGATTGATCTTCATCTTCATCTCCACCTCCACCTAGCATAGCGAACAGGTCTATTGCCAACAAGATTAATTCATTTGAGAAATTTGAGAAATTCATCACTACTTGAAGCACTCTGGAGGAAGGTGGATAGACGAAGATGGCCCAGCTCATTCTTCATTGCTCTTTACTAACCACAACGAAAACTGTGAGTATCTAATATTTGCATACTCCATAGATTACAAGACTTGTACTTACAAAATCGCACATGCATACCATGCTGCTAAAAGTAACTATAATCAAGAGAGATCAAATTTGGCGACAGCATCACCAAATAAAATTATTTATCCCTCCTCCGTATCCTACAATACATAACTCTACGTTGTCCGTCATACCCCAAATTGTTAAAAAATGTCATGCGATAGGTTGAACTATAAATATATTTACCACTTGAGCCAGGTACCGCTCTCCTTCTTGGAGTGCTTAGCGGTAGGCTTGGGAATGCTCAAGGCGGCAACGGCGTCCACAGAGGACTTGAGCTCGAGGCCCTGGAGCTCATCTCGAAGGTCCTCAATCTGCTGCTTGGCAAGAGCCTCGTTAGTCTTGCTCTCGGCCAGCTGCATCATAAGGGCCTCGTATCCAAGATGACCAGAGGCGCCGCAGGTAGCGGCATCCTCAACCTCAAATTGCTCTGTGAGAACGGAAAGAGAACGCTTGGAAACTGTGGCGGTGTCGGATGCTTCGCTGTTGACGTCGGCCATGAATGCTCTCACGACCTCCTTGTCAGCCTTGCGCTCCTGACGCTCCGCCTCCAGCTCCTTGCGGAGTTGCTGCAGCTCCAGCTCCATAGCGGCAACTGCAGCCTCGGCCTTACTTCCACTGGTAGGGCTCATGCTGTCAAATGAAGACACAGAAGAAGCATAGTCCGCCTGGGACATGACTTCTGTGGTGGTGGTGGTAGTGTCAACAGACACGACAGAGGCAGCCCGAGAGGGCGACCGCTGTAGCGCTGCAGAAGAAGAGGCGGACCGTGTTGAACGGTCGGGAACTCGAAGAGAAGGAAGCGACCAGGCCTGGGAAAAGAACCGGGCCTTGGACGGAGATGAGTTGCGGGTCTTGACGGGCTGGATAGAAGCGGCGACCTTGTCGGCGGCCTCCTGGACCTTGGCCTCTTGTCGCTTGATCCGGTTCTCCTGGTACTCGAGCTCAATCTGAGTGAGCACTTCGCTGCCTCCCAGAGACGCGTTAGTAATGTCGAGTGCCAGAAGGTCTCCGTCGCCTCCGTAAACGTCCCAAAGACGTCGGCCCAGCAGATGCTGGAGCACGTCCTCCTCCTCGGTCATGTTCAGAATGTTGTATTTGTTTCGCTTGAGGATGGCCATGGCAGTTCGCATCAGTGTCTCGGTAACGCCCTCCAGGAACATGGTGTCGTAAATTCGCACCAGCATGGGGAGGGGGCAGGTGACGGCAAACAGCGACATGAACCACTGAGAAGCGTAGATGGTGTTGATGTTGAGCGACCGCAGGTGAGCGTCAATCTCGGGAAGTTGGGCTGCCAGCAGCGACTCGAACTGAAACATCTTGAGATGCAGGCCGGCCATGTCGGCGGCAAACATGGAGCGCAGGTCGTAGTTTTCCAGCAACTTGACCAGCACGCAGAATGCGTCCGAGTCAGCCATGTGAAGCAGCAGCGGTCCGACCAGGAACGTAAGCCCCTGGCAGTAACCCACCTGCATGTCATAGGCTGAGTAAGCTCGCAGCACCTTGCCCATCATAATCTGGCCTTGGCCCTCCTGCTCCCGGAACATTTCAATCTCGGGGAAAGTTCTGTGCAGGTCACGGCCAATGATCTTGACGTAGGGGGTCCACTCGTTGGCGAGGGAGTCGTACAGGTACTTGAGCGACGCAATGTCTTCGCCGCAGTCTCCTCCAGACGTAAAGGCCATGGACTTCCACACATCTCCTCGCAGAGCTGGGGGGATTCCCTGGCGCACCATTTCGCACGAGTAGTGGGGGATACGCATGGCGCAGTCGTTGAACGAGAGCATGGCGGCGGACCAGAAGCGCAGGTCGGACTGGGTGGGCGCGGGGGTGTCCTTGGTCATGACGCCGGGGATGGGGCACTGGTAGTTGTCGATTTGCGTCTGCAGCGTGTCGATTGGGATTGTGCAGATGTCGTCTTCGGTCAGGGACGCACGGGGCGACGACTGGCGCGACGACAGCTGTTTTTCCAGTCGGGACATGAGCAGGGCCGAGTCTTCGGAGCGTGCGGACGTGACCAGCTTGGCCTCGATTTCAAAGAGGGAGGTCCAGTCGATGTGTTCCATGGCGGTGTGTGTGTGTGTGGGTGTAGGTGTGGGTGTAGGTGTGGGTGGGTGTGGAGAGGGTGCAGAGTGGTGTAGTTGGGTGCTTGTGTAAGGAACGTGAACCAGCTTTGTGTGGTTGATAATATGTCGTTTGATGGCCAATGTCGTGGGGCGGGCTTGCTTTAGTGTAGCTTGTGTCGTGTAAAAGTGCTTGTCGCAAAAGGAGTGTGTGTGGAGTAAGGAATGTGGCGCTAGAGAAGTCTAGCTGGGCGACGTGCACAGAAAGGAAGGTGGAGCGGGTGGGTGTTGGTCAAAGGAGTGAAGGCCTGCTGTTGGAATTGGATGTGGACGGATGTGTAATGTGAAAGGATAGAGAGAGGATTAGGACCCTGACAGGGGACGTTTTTGGGTTTGAGGTGGTCTCTGTCTTGTTTAGGCTCGATTTGTTTGTTTGCCAAAGTTTATGCGGCTGGCTGGATTTCATCAACGTGACTCTGAGGTCAATTGGCGTTTGGGTTTGGATTAGGATTGGGCGGAATGAGGAGGTTTGGGGGGGCTGGGGGGGAGGTAACGGCAGTGTTTGTGTGGCGAGGGGGCGGTTTGGGCGGATATTCGTGGCAGCGGGCGTCAGACGGGCCGTTTGCCAGAATTCTGGGCTTTCTGGGCCGTTTATTGCGCATTTTGACGGGGGTCTAAACGCTGTAGTCCATGTTCTTTCAGGATACTTGCACTTGCCGGCGGTTGCCTGTCCAGCAGGTTTTGCTTTGTCTCTGTAACAAACCCTAATTTTTGACACACACATGTCCGATGCTCCTTTGCTGTAGAAGTGGTCTCAGGTAGAGTAAGGAGTAGACCTATGAGTATGGAGAAGGGATTCTTGGGAATAAGAGAAAGAGGGCAAAAAAAAAAGGAGATGCCAACTGAACCAGCCACCTATAGACACGTTGATTATTTTTTCAGTGTCAGTGTGCCGAGGTGGCAGAAACGAATTTGGCGCCACGCGTAACGTCTGGAGAATGTGGGCTAGGAGTTGCTGCCACGCTACGGCCGTACTCCAAATGGAAGTGACGATCCCTTTCAGGGACTCTTACAATTGGGCGATCGTAAAGCAGCAGTTTGATAGTTTGTAGTTTGGATGACAGGGCTTGTGTGACAAGAAGGAACAGAAGTTGAAATGGAAGTAGTCTACAGAGTGTACTCTGTATAGAATACTCTGTAGGCAAAATTAGAAAATTGAAATGGAAATAGGAAAAAAGGGAGAACCAAAAAGGAGAACCAAAAAGGAGAACCAAAAAGGAGAACCACCAAACCACCAACTCACCAAACCAACTAATCCATATTATCCAGGCCGGTATTTTTCACAACTTGCAGTATTTTTTTCCCCAAGTAAATGGCCATATTTTCCCCACTTTTCGACATGCACAGCTTTGTAGCAGGCTCGTTTCCTTGTCAGAAATTCGTCCATTGTATGCACTCTCTCCCCACTGGACACAAGGTACATCTTTACTGGGCTTGCAAAAGAAATGTTCCCGTGGAGCTAGAGAGATTCTGAGAAGAGGAGATTGTAGAGCCGAGTGTGGTAATTGCAGTGGTAGTCTTCAATCTGATTTCGGACATTTCCTCAGCAAACTGAACACTGCCATTCTCCTCCAAATAGCCTTCTCCCCTCTTGCGGCTAAAAGGCGCTAGTGCATTGTTACGTCATGATAACTGGAGGCAACAGGGTGTGTAAATAGCGCAAATGCAACGTTCCCGGCTTGTCGTTGACGGGAGGGGTTTTTTGCAGCCTCAGTTGTTGTTGGAAAATGTCAGTTTTTGCGGTTCCGATTTTACTTGGTATTTATTTTGCATTTTTCCCTCTACAGAGTAGACTCCAGTTTATTTTATTTTATTTTATTTTACATCATTATTTTAGTCTTTTTTCCTCTTTTTTCTTTTCTTTTTTTTCTTTTTTTTTTCTTTTTTCTCTTTTTTCCCTATTAGAGATGAGCTTAGACCAAGACTACATACCCCCAGGGGCTACCAAGGGGCTGCTGTAGAAAAGGGTGTTTTGCCAGAAATGAGAGGACACGTGACTGGTTTTGGTCAGTTGTTTGAGAGCCTTTTTGTGTCCTTTACCTGCCTCTGCTTCTGCCTCCATTTCCCGCAGTTGTGCACATTCCAAACACGATCGCTCGACACTCACTTCTCCATCCGAGCACTTGCTTTTCCTGGAATTTTGGCGTTTCAGATTATGTTAATCTTGGTTTTACGGGTTGGGAGGAATGTGAGTGGGGGGGGGGGGGGGTTAAAGGGAGTGAAGGGGGTGTCAAATGGAGATTTTCTGACACCGTTAAACTCATCGCAATCAGCTGAGTAAAACTGTGGTGTTTTTGTGTCTGTAGCACCGATATTCGTCGAGTTAGAGAGTCCGGTTCTGACCCTCCAAATACCCTAACCCACATCTAGACTGGGAGGCTGAACCAGATCCCAAAACGAGCCACTCACCAAAAAGACGAAAACTAAACAAGTCCAAACTCTACAGAGCACGCTTCCAGCCACTTTTGGCTCGAGGGGTCGTGTTTTTCGTCTGAAAATAGGGACCCCCCAAAACGGGCAAAACAGCAGGAAATCTGTGGGAAAAAGACAGCGGCTGCACGCCCACCGTTGCTGCCACCAAGATGTCACAATCCCCAATCCGGTAGCTCGTCTGGAACGGGAGTTAGCGTCGATTTAGTGCCCCCTCACTAGTGTCCATTAGCCCACAATAAACTCCGTTTAGATGCGTTTTTGCACGTTCCATGCAGCAGATTGTTGTCCGGCCTGAGACGAGATGCACGCACCTGACACGATTGGGAAACGTCTCCATCGGTTTTGTAGCCGGCGCTGGTTGTCACTGTGGTCTCGGTTTTACGATACGCCCAGTTTTGGCACGTTTACCGAGTCTTTCGAACCAGCACCATAAAGAGTCGGTCCTCAAATCTGCAAATGTTCAAAATGGCATACAAGACCGTTTGCGAGAAGTAGGGTAAATCCAAGCCCACCAAATGGTGCACAAATCGGCGATCTATCCAACAAGAGTATCCGCTTCTCGTTAGCTCGTCGGTGGCCGACACTAGCCCCGACTTCTCCACCCGTCACCCAACTGTCACAGCTGACAATAGGCTTTAGACGAGCAACCACTTGAGGACGGCGTAAAAGGGACAAATAGCCGGTATTATGGATCTGTGGCGGCCTCATTGGGCTCTTTGTGGTTCGCTGGGTAATATGGCCGTCTTTTGCCGGCCTCATTGGCACTGTAGAGTCATGTAGGGGGAGGGGGTGGAGGAGGGGGGCCTTGTTTACGAGAATCAGGTTTATTGGCTGAACTTTTCGATGGAAAACGGAGATACAGTGTAGTGAATGGCACCACTATGATTGGGGCAAGATTCCGAACATGCCAGTAGCTTCTGATTTATCGTAGCGTTTGTTTTTCGTCAGTTGGATCCGTGTTGAGTGCACTACATACAGCATTGTTTGCCTCTATTCGGCGCCTCTTTTCGGCACTTCTATACTGCACATGTCTGCTTCTGTATTTTTTGCTTCTCTCATGTGCTCTTTTACGGCTCAAGTGCGCTATTACGGCGCTGTTTGCTACAGAGCGTGTTATCGTCACAGTGCGTGTTTTCAGTCGAGATCTTGGAGAGTCTGAGATGTGAGTGATGAGATGTGAGAGTTACAGATAATTAGGTAAGCAAGTAGATGCCACGTCATTGTCATGTGTTGTTTGATCATGTGATGTGCATACATGTATGTGTATCCATCTATATGAACATGTTCCCTACAGTCTGTACAGTAGTTATACTGACTTATCACTGTTTCACATGACCTCTTTCATATCCCTGAATTGCTGTATAGTTGTACGGTGCAACTTTGACTCCGAACAAAAATGTGCTTTAAAAAAAAAAGTGATTCTAAAAGTGACGGTCAAACTGGACATGTAATTGAGTGAATTGGAATATTGGAATTATTTGCAAAGTGGCTTTGAGGGATTTTACAGTCTGTGAGGAAGGTACTCTGTACAGAGTACAGTATTTGTTTGTGTTTTTATGGTGGTTATTTGGGTGGTTGGTGTTGATTGAGATGATTATGTAGGTTAGGAGAGGAAATAAGAGAAAAAAAAGAGAAAGAAAAAAAAAGAAAAAAGAGATAACAAAAAAAAAAAAGAGATACAAAAAATGGATTTTCGCTTCGTAATAAATGATATATCTACTGTTGCACATTCGAGCGTTTCCATTTGACTGGCAAGTGAGTGATTGAAGAACTATCTACAGACATCTACAGACATCTACAGATTGCATCTTTCCCAACTAGAGACTTGTGTATACGGTATCTAAAGCTATCCCATTTCTGATTCAGATACCAGCTCACTCTTACATCAGTCACCGTTTTCAGGTTGCTGGAACCTCTTTCAGGTCACTAGAACCATTGAAGTGATACTGTTGTAAAACCTGAATATTCTTTTTTTTTCTTTTTTTCTCAGAGCTATTCGAGATTGAACAACCTGTTGTATTGAATGGTTTGAAGAAGTGTAGTGAATAGATATCCCAATCACTCCACTCCAACCACTCCATTTGCAGAAGCTGGGAAGTATATCCGTGTCTCACAGAAATCACTGCCAATACACTACTATCCTGCGACCAGAGATAACCAGATCCCAGCCCTGGCTCTCTACCGAGACTGGTGGTCTCATCTTTGACATGACTTGATTTTGCAGTTTGACGGACAAGATGACTACCTCTTTGGCGACCTAGACCCCGAAGAACGACTCAAAATCGAGAAGCAGAGCAGACAGCTGGATGCCCACTCGGACAAACGAGGTACAAGAGGTACTACTGCTTTGAAATGTAGTTTCTTGAAATAAAGAGACGCTAGAAGTATCTGCTATCTAGTTTTAATATAGCTCCTATCACTTTCAACGTTTTGCCTCATCACTCTGATGGATGGTGGTTTCTATGGAAGAAATGTTTTACCACTTCAACCACCAACCATTCCAATCAGATCTCTTTGGTTCTTTCAGATTTCTTGGTTTCATTGCATTATTGAAACAATCAATCAAGGAGTGTCTATGAACATAAGAGTCTTGAAATCAAGAGTCTTAAAAAGAGCCTTAAAAAGAGCCTCAAAATCAAGAGCCTCACAACTGAACCTGACTTGAAATCCATCAGACACATCCAAACAGCCATCTTCACTCAAAACATGTATAACATCATTCTGACCAAAAGACATCTTCAGAGATATACTCTGTATCGTACTCTGTATCGTACTCTGAATCTTACTCTGTACCTGCTTTCACTCGTTTTCCAAACTCGTGATGAATTACCTGATAAGAAATACATAGCATGAGGGACCTACAGAGTAGTCTGTCAAGAACCAGTATCATACAAAAATACTGTACAATTACCGTAAACAATCCCCCTCCTCCCCAATATCCATGAGGCAGGTCTGGTGATTCTTTTTTTGCCCCAAATGACGTAATTGAACATATATCTAACTATATACTGTACTGGTATATACATGAATTGATAGAAGAGACTGATTGCTTTATTTTTGCCCCAAATAACTTCTTTTTTTTTTTTTTTTTTCTTTTTTGATATTGACCGCCTCAAGATAATACCTCAACAATCGTAACCATAGCTATTGAACGCAATATAACCGCTATAAAGAATCTGAAAAGTGCATTCGAATCACACGTACTGGTTGATCATAATGGTTTTTTAAAATCTTCTACAACTCTCCTATTGGCGTATTTGAGCCACCGTTTAATGATATTTTATACTCACATCAGCCTCTACTTCAATCAACAAGTACTACCATTATAAAACCGACTACAAAGATGATAATGGAATTGTGAAAAGTGCATCATTTTGTAAATATTTTTGTGCTTGTAATGGTACCAGTTGTTTCTTTCAATTCTGTCTCGAAACTAGATCTAAAGTGTCCAATTTGAAATCAAAGTGGATGCCCCAATTTTGCCTCACGGAAATTGAAATGAAAAGCAGAAAAATCAGAACAGACAAAAAAAAAAAAAAAAACAATTCATAAACACTCAAAATCCATTCAAACAACTCGATGTCCACCCTACTGAGCCCTTACACACTACCACAATGTCGTATGGTGAACCATATGCCTTTTACTGCTACGAACACCAAATTTATCTGACCAAAGCTGAATGTGACGAACATGTCAAAACTTGTGGTGGTATGATTCTCAATCTTTGAAAATTTGGAAAAAATGCTATAAATGTGATTAATCTACTCTTGAGCTCTTCATCTATTGATTGCCTTTGCTGAGATCATATCAATCAAATTGTTATACATAGAAATAAAGTCGTTACACTGTTTACACCTTATGAAGGTTGTTTTTTCTTTTTTTTTCTTCTTCTTCTCCTCTCACTATAATACATTTATTACTCCTACTATTTACTCCTACTATTTACTCCTCGGCAGCTTCACGACGTCCCAGATAATGAGGAGCAATCTCCTGTAGCCAGCTCAGCTCGATCGGAGACACCGTTCGCGCATAGCCCTTGGTGGTGTACACGTACTCAATGTACATGATGGAGTCGATTTTGCGACCAAACATCATTGACGACGGATGGATGGCGATTTTGTGGCCTCCGTTGACAGTTCGGTACTGCCGATCGGTGGTTCCCAGAGCCGTGTTGCCCACAAATCCGTAGAGAAACACCTTGACCACCTCTCGCATGTCCGGAGACGAACGGGCGTCCTCAGAGTCCTCCTCGGGCAGCTCGCACACCTTTTCCAGGTACCCTCTCAGCTGCTGGCGGATCTGGGTCACGTTTCTCAGCGACCGCGGATTCACAGCAATCTCCTTGCACAGCTGAGCACGGTCTTTTCGGTCGCTGGTGGACAGATAGAGTCTCAGAACACCGTGCAGCAGAGCCAGATCGCCGTATCTGAGCGCCTCGGGGAAAAGCGCTCGTCTCTTCTCGTTGACCTCGTCTCGGGCCTCTGGATGCGGGTTGAGCAGCAGGTTTTCGACCGACAAGCAGGCCACAATGTCAATGACCGCCTGGGAGACGCCCATTTCGCAGCCCCGAATCAGCACGGCCGCCAGATGCGGCGACACCGGCAACACGGCCATTTTCGAGCCCAGCGGGGTGATTTTTCCGTCGTCTCCGAGCGCCTTGAGCGCGTAGAGTTTCTCGAGAGCAGACTCCAGAGAAGCTCGAGACGGGCTCTGGATCCAGTTGAACTTGAGCACGTTCTTGACGCCGGCTCGCTTGAGCATGAGCACCGCCGACGACACGTCGCATCTCAGGATTTCGGGCTCCGTCTGCGCCGCCAGATCCGAGTAGTCCGACTCGGGGAACAGCCGGAAACACTTTCCGGGGGCCTCTCGGCCGGCTCGACCCATTCGCTGCTGGGCCGACGACTGCGAAATCGGCGTCGTCAGCAGCGTGTCGAGTCCCAAATCCGGTTTCCACACCTTGACTTTGCGCAGACCCGAGTCCACCACGTATCGCACCCCGCTGATGGTCAGCGACGTTTCGGCGATATTGGTGGAGAAAATGACCTTTCGCTGACGATCTCCGACGGGCTTGAACACGTTCTGCTGCTTTGCAGGCGACAGGGAGGCGTACAGCGGCATCGGAACCAGCCTTGGCGTGTTTTTCGGCAGCTTTTCGGCAACCTCCAGAATGGTGTCCACACACTTGTCAATCTCGTCCTGACCGGGCAGAAACACGAGAATGTCGCCGCTCTGCTCGCCGCTGTTGAGCTGCACAACCGCCTGGCACGCCGTGTCCACAATATCGTCTGCAGCCGTGGGCAGATAGAACCGCTCGACAGGGAACATTTTGCCCTCCACCAGCAGAATCTCGCAGTTGTCGAAAAACGACGAAAACCGCTCGGCGTCCAGCGTCGCCGACATGACCACGACCCGCAGATCGTCTCGCGTAGTCAGCAGACTCTTGAGGAAGCCCAGCAGCATGTCTGTGAGCACGGTGCGTTCGTGGGCCTCGTCCAGCACGACGGTGGTGTACTTTTTCAGCTGCGGGTCCAGCATGAGCTCCCGCAGCAACATACCGTCTGTCAGATACTTGATCTTGGTGAACGGCGTCGACTGGTTCTGGAACCGAACCGTGTATCCGACGGTGGATCCGAGCTTGGATCCGTGCTCCTCGGCCACTCGTTTGGCCAGCGAAATGGCCGCCACTCGTCTGGGCTGCGTGATGGCAATCCTCTCGTCGGCGTTGTTTTCCAGCAGAAACTGCGGCAGCTGCGTGGACTTTCCCGATCCAGTCTCTCCAATCAGCACCGTCACCTTGGCCGAGTTGATTTTCTGCAGCAGTTGTGTTTTGGACCGGAAAATCTGCAGCTTTTTTCGGGTTTGCAGCAGTTTCACGGCCTGGGCCTTGAGGTTTCGAGGCGACTGGTCCTCTTCGTCCTCCTCTTCCTCCTCTTCGTCCGAGTAAAAGTACACGGTTTTAGCGGTTTTTGGGATTGCGGAAGATTTCGATTTTTTCGAATTTCGCTCCAAAACCTGGGTATTCAGCTTGTTGGTTCCCCTGGCGGTGGTCGTGACGTCGTCTGAGCCCTCTGAGTCGCTGTCGCTGTCGTTGTTCATGTCGTTATCCTCCAGCAGAGTTTTGAGATTGTCGCCAGATGCACTTGAGTCGTTTGAGTCGTTTGAGTCGTCGTTTGAGTCGTCGTTTGAGTCGTCGTTTGAGCCATCCGAGTCATCGTCCGAGTCATCGTCGCCACTGGCGTCGTCGAAATCGTCGTCTTCGGACTCGGAACCGAGCTGTTCCGTGGTTCCGTTGCTCTTGAGAGCAGTGACTGCCTCGTTGGACGAATCTTCGGAGGAAGAGCCGTCTGAGTCGTCACCTGAGTCGTCGGCAATGGCGTCTCCTGACAGCCGTCCGTTTGTGACCTTACCCACGACCTGCCCATTGTCATCCTCCAAATCCATGGCGTCTTCATCGCTGTCTTCAGCACCTCCAAAAGACGCCGATTTGGACCCCTTTTTGTCCTTGTGAACCCGTTTCTGAAGCAGCTTGTTGAAATCCCGCTTTGTGTAACTCAAACGACGCAGACCCTGTAACTTGCTTTTGCCCTGAGGCTGAGGAAACACCACTGAGCGTCGAGGAGACTTGGATCGAATGGTGGGTTTAGCGACCCTGCCGGATTTCAGCGCAGATTTCACCGCATTGACAGAAATGGGCTTGGCAGTGCGTGCAGACGAGGTCGATCCGTCGTCCGCAAACTTTTTGTGCGCTTTGGGCGGCATTTGAGCGAGTTTGAGCGACGAAAAAATGCAGATGGAGATGTGTGGGAAAAAAAACTTGTCTCGGAAAAAAGACAGTATTTATTTAAGGTTAATGCATGCGAGTAGCGACACTTGATAACTTGGGCTTGAGAGAGGTAGTGGATTAGCGGAAAGCGGGAGAGTGGTGGCAGAGCGTTGAAGATGTGGATGTGGAAATATTGAACGAAAACAAGTGATACTGAGTCGTTTGTATCGACACTTGTTGACTGTCTATATGCAAGTAGTGAACCTTATTTTCACTCCCAATATCTCATGTTTCTCAGAAAATCCCATTAATTTATTTTAATTGAAAGTTAACTATCTAAATTGGGAGTGGATCTACAAATACAATCGTTCTGGAAAGCCCAGCTGTTTGTTTTTGGGAATTCTGAAGAGTGCATTTTGTTTTATGTGGCTGACTGAGTATTGTGGTGCTGTTTTTATTCTGATATCTTTGTGTTGAGCGTGAATTTAGTTGTGTTGTTGAGATACTTTTTAATTATATTTTTATTCCAAGGCTCATGTTCTCATTATCATTACTTGTAATGTCAACTATATTGTCATCTCTCTAAACCATATTAATCTGCAGTTCCTTGAAACAAAATATGACATTCATAAATACAACTTGATAGCGAAAAACAAGATAAAAATCTTGACATTCCAAATTCCAAGAGTTATGCATGGTCATGTGCTTCACTCAACTTCCCCGTAGAAGGTCTCCTTTTGAAACCTGAAAACTACTCATAACCTGAGTTTTTCGAAGAGATTCGTTATCATAACTTGACAACTTGACCAGTATCTGTCGAATCAAACATAGAGACTTTCCTGTGCCCTTTAGTTCCCATAATTCCTACCAAACCACGTGATTTGGAAACCTCGTGTCCCTCCATTTGATAATCGCCTTTGCTTTCCTAAAACCTCCCTTTTGCTTTCCATAATCACCTCTGACTCTATTGCAAACCCACAACTGCAACGAGAATATACTTGTCGTTTGGCAAGATGAAAAGCTCACGAGATTCGGTCCGCAACCGCACCAATTTCAAGCCGTCTTCTGAATCCTGTTCGCGTGATAACGAGGCAAGTTCAGCCGAAGACGAGGCGGTTTTGACCGCCAATTGCGCGTATTTCTCGGATGTGGTCGTGTCAAAGGTCGAATGGAGAATAACGGCGCTCTTTTCTTTGTGCTCCAGCAATAACGAGTCGGTGATATGGCCATCTGTGGGTAAAAGAGCGGTTAATTGCGCTGTGATCGATTCGCTCGACATGTTTGCGTAGACAGATGAAGTTGTTCAGACGTTTGTGCAAGTTTGGCGCTGATCTTGACAGTGTTGCTCGAGTTATGATGGTGTTTGTGGAGGTGGAGATGTTGGTGTACTGGTGGCGTTTTGTGTTTGAAATGTGGTAAAAACTTGAATGGGTGGTGGGGAGACACAGAGACACGCTATGGTAATTCTGAAACGTTTGCTCGGTTGAGACAGTCGCGACGATCAAAATGAGCTCATGAAGAGATTAGATGAGCGGTTTGTGGGGAAATCAATTCATAGATGTGAGAAATGTAATCAAACCTTAATTAGGAATGTTGTGTATCTGTTTGGGTTCAGCTTTGATGAGCTATAGATGGTTGTGGGGAGATGTTGGGGGGGGATGGGGGAAGAAAGAGGGCGTAAGATGAGCTCTATGATGGCTGAGAAGTGACAACTTCTTGTTTTTGAAATCTTTGGAAGAGTTTTGCGAGATTTGGTGTGTGTGTTGTGATCAATAATGGAAACAACATGTGATCTTGATTTAGCTAACATAGGTAAATGGATGATTACTGAGAGAGATTTGAGAGAGTGGTACATCTCGTCACGAGTTTCATTTCATTTCAATTTGCAAAAAGAAATCACTCAGATATTGATAACATTCAGTTTGATAAAAGATCATAGAAAGCATCCATCTGTTACCAAATGGGAAGTGGCTAAAACACCCAATTCAGGTCCAAAACGAATTCTGAAACCAGACACTTGCTCACAATCCGCTACTGAATGCAATCATTTCCTTTCATCTCCTTCAAAGCAGCCATTTGCCAGTCTGGATCCCAAACTAGCCCAAAACAAACACAGCAAGCATGGAAACCCACCCCATGTCAATAATGATCGTCTGAAACCGGGCCAGATCAATGCATCCAGGCTTCGCCACGTTTCCCAGCACCATTTCCCATCTTTCAGCTTCCAAATAAGCTCTCTTGTGTTGTTGCATGTGAGACGTGTTTTTCGTGTCTAATTGAAAACGCGCATTTTTGGTGGCAAAACGAGGTTAAACCGAGTAAAACAAGGCTTGGCGTGTTTACCACAGCCGGAAAACCAGCCGAGAACAACACTTTTATTCCTGGCTGGTATTTCCATGAAGTTAAGGCTCAAAGTCGGGTTTTCAACAATCTCAATTGAACTTGTTTTCATCATGAATCACCCCATTTGAGCCCTTTAAACGACTTGGGGACTCCCGGAAGAGTCACCAGGGGCGTCTGCCACCCCATTCAACCCAAATAGGCTTAATTGGATTTCTGAAAGTCGCTCGCGTCGGTCGTAAAGGATCAGATTAGAATTATCAGATGCACATGCATGCATGATGCGGGGTGTGGAATGAGCATTTGAAATTCTTTTCGGGGTCTTTAGAGAGCTGAAAAGTGACGGAAACAAGCTGTATATTTGACAGTGGTATAATTGGGTATAGGAGGGCCCGTTTGTCAGAAAAAATCAGCGAAAACGGAGGAAATCGCGAATTTGAGGTCACGATGGACACATGCAATCAAACGTTGTTTTTTATGCAATGTAACGTGTTGACATGTGCCTGTAGCAACATCTCGAAAATGTGATGACAAGATATCGAGGTAATAAAAGCTATACTGGTGGAAAGAGATAGGTGAGTAGAACAAAACGCACTTTTCAGAATTCCCATAGCTTGCGCGTATCAGCCCATAAAGTGGAATGTCTACGAAAAGAGATACTGTTTAGACTCAAGACAAGGTTGACCTTTTTGGGCTAAATATGGGGTGCAATCTGATTTCTGAAAGTGGGTGTCTGGGTAGATTTCTCCAAGGATGTCACTGGTTGTTTTGAATCACGTGTAGCTGTTTTCCAACCGGAGTTATGGGCTATCTCTTCTTTCCACAGTTCTTGAACGTCTTTCGTTACTAAAGCTGATAAAGACAAACACAACGATTCCCATAGACTTGGCAAGAGTGTGATACTGGTGCGACGGTTAGATGTCAAAAGTTTAGGCACAGAAAGCAGGGTTTTTTTTTGATATTTTTTTTTTTTTTTTGATTTTGATTTTTTTTTCGTTTCGAACTAACACCATGCCATAACCGCATCATCAGGTTAGCACATCTCCAGACAGGACAGTCTAAAAGAGGCAGATGAAACACTACAGAGAAGGGCAAAGTACCAGTAGGTGCGCAAAGACTGAAGGACCAAAATGCACTCTTCAGAATGTCCAACACACCCCAGGAATACTCCACAAACCAGTCCTGTATGTGCTCACCCCTCGTTGTTTCTCAGCCCACTTTAAACTTAGGTTGGCATTAAGCCACAAGCGAAATCAGCAAACCCAAAAACAAAACAACACACCATAGCTGCAGCAGATAAACTTAGATAGGTGGGGAGGTATAAAAGGAAGGGTGGATTCGCCTCTGACCAAAAGCTCGGTAACCTCATCAGCAACCGATCAAAGACGATAACAACACCTTTGGCAGACCAACACTAGCCGCCGCAACACCCTCAACTGCTTTTATACGTGTTTCAACAACTACACGTCGCTACAGCTACCCCTTCTACAGCTCCAAACTTCAACTACTATCACCATGCTTGCACGAACAACCACCACGTCTTTGACCACTCTTGCTAGAGCCACAAGAACATCCACGGCCTCAAAAATCAGCCCACGTCGATTCTCCACGCACACAAACCCCGGAAGCTCGTCCACGCTGCTTTTGGCGTACATTGGCACTGCTTTTGCCGGCGCTTTCGTGTGGCCCTTGAAGGAGTCGCTCACCAAGCACTAGAGAAGAGGGAGAAGAGCCCTGGAGCCGCAGTCGGAGTCGCAATCGCAGCCGGAGTTGCAGTCATTTAATCATATAACTAACATTGTCATTTTTCTCGCTTCGTAGCGTTGATTTGGTCATTGGTTTCGTCCAATACAATGACCTGTAGTTGGCTGTATTGTAACTGGATGGCACCACCTTTGCATCAGAACAGGACAACTTTGGAGGACTGTAACTGCGCTGAAACTCAAGCTATGGAGAATCCGAAAGCGGCACGCGACTCTGCGAGAAAATCGCAACACACTGGTCTTTTCCAAATGTCTACAACGCCAAAATGTCGAGTTTTATAAAGGGTCCCCCTTGGGGAAAGCGTGGGAATTTAACGTTCATGAATATGTAGTGTGGCCAGGTGCGCGTACGATATTTTCAGGAACATCCTACGGAACAGAAAAGATAAAGGGAGATCTTAACTTGCGTAATACTGGTCCGATTGGCGATTTGAAAGCAGCAGAATGATCTCTGGATTGCGTTGACCAAATGCGCATTTTCAGATTCTGTTTAGCTGCAATACTGAGAGCGGTGGAGACACCTCCCTTCCGTTCACATTTAGGTTGTGTAAAATTAAAAAAAATCAAAATTTAGGAGAAATGACATGATACGGTTATTTCGTCATCTCCCAACAATATTGCCATATGCAGAATCCACGGAGGTCTGTCGGATTTGAGGTCTTGATAAATGACGTTTTAGTGGAAATATTCAAATTATGAAAAGTGCATGTTGTGCGCAAAGAAAAGGCAATCTCACTGGTTTAATTTTCAGCGCTGTGAGTCCCTTATAAGCGCTACTAATCGGACACATGTGTTCAATGCGACCTTGCCTCTCACGCAACATAAACATCACGAGGACTCGCCGAATTGGGAACTGTTGAATTTAAATATTGCAAATTATTAGCAATAAAATTTAGTTATTTTTGATTGTGATTAAATCGAAAATAAATCGAAATTAAATAAAAAGAAATGGAAAATACGAAAAGTCGTTTGTTTGAGGATTTAATGGGGAGATGATGGTGAAATTAAAGCCTTTGTAACTTATCCACACTGTGAAATCTACTGAAACACCTTCAGTTGTTTCGTCAACTGACCTAATCACTATTTGATCGAAAACATCACTCCAAAAACGATTGAAGGAGATTAACAAGACCGAAAAGCTGACAAATTGACTAAATACAAAATTCAGGTGCAAATGCACTTTTCAGATTCTCTATAACTGGCTTATTGAGCCATTCAACACCAGACGAACCAAACAGAAATATGAAAACAGTCAAACTCAACTAAAGAAGTCCTTGACAGAAATTATGTAGGTTTTGAAACAAGAGTGATTTCTCAAAACCAGTTTCAATCAACCAAGTTCTCTTTTTGTCACTTTGGTGATCGCATATACGTTCAGTGGAAGAACGAATTTCTTTGAAATATTAATGTATTCATTAAAACATCAGGCATAAGTGATAGAAGAAAACCAAAGAGTACATTGTCCTCAGAAAGTCTTTCTGAATCTAACAATACCAAATGAGTCTGGATTATTGTGCTGTAAAATCCTTTACATGGAGTTCAGCAAAGACATAACCTGTCAGTAGCACTTCTCCAAACAACAAGCCTTCAAAAACCCTTTCCATCCAAGCTTAAGAAAAATAAGAGCCACAGCTATACTAAAACGACGACTTTGCAAAAGACGCACTTTTCAGAATTTCAGTCAAAAGTCCTGAACTTGTTTCAATCTTGAACATTTGTCTGACTCTCAACTACAACACAACCACCTAACCTGACGAGTTCCAGCAGTTCTAAACCGATTCCGAAAAGTGTGTCTGGTTCTAATTTACATGTCAAATCACACAGTATGTCAGAAATTGCCAAATCGAGCAAAACCAATAAAGTGAATATTTCAATATTGGTATCAGAAGAACCGTCAGAAAATCTCCATTTCACCAACTGTACCCTACATCTCAAGCCTTATCCTCATCGTCCAGCGTTTCAGATACTCGGCAGTGACACTTTAAGAGTGGGAAAGCATATTTGGAACACAATACCAATTCTTCATAATACCACTCTCAGATACGATTTCACAAAAACAAACAGTGGGATCAAAAAGAGGTCCTTTAGCTCGTCATTTTGAATCCAATTACCAAAAAATGGGCAATTTTCATTTCTCAAAAAAAAAACGCACCTCAAGCGAGCTCATCGCTAGTCAAACTTTATCTCCAAGATTGCTATTTTAAGAGGGAGCCACTAAAGTCACGAATACGGTAGCAATAAACAAACCAACTACTTGAGCACATTCACCAGACTTGAAATATCTCAAATCCGCTTTCAAAAACGAAACCCATCAACTTTTACCCATTTTTCTGACACCCACACCTCAACCCTAATTCGCTTGCTGCCCTGAACCATATCCACCACATCTCGTCGACGATAAAACGGCTGTAACTAGAGCTACAGAAACCCCCAGGACACAAAATGACCGACAGAATGACCACAAGCGAGGCTGCCAAGCTCGAGAAGAAAGAAATTGTGTCTGGAAAGCCTTCCAAGGACGTTTCAGAGCCCAATGGCGTGCCTCTAGACGATGCTGCTCTTCAAAACGAGGGAAAAAGCGGAGAAGCACTTGCTCCAGGAACCTTGGCTGACTACGACAATGACAATGATGACGAGGAGGAAGATGTGCCCATGCCCACCAATGTTCCTCTGGACGATGTGGCTCTGAAAGAGGCTGGAGATGTGGAGGCTGCCATGGCTCCTGGAGACGACTAGTTATGGAGCTGCCCGGGGTCCTTTGAGACTCTGGGAGCTTTGTGGATGTCACAAGGCGGCTGTGACTGATCCAATCAAGCGGATAAATAGGCTATTAAGAACGGAATTGTCATTTGAGATGTATGTAGGGTTCTTTTCAGTGAGAGACGATGATTGATGATACAGAAGGTGTTAGAGATGAGATATTGGTATTTTGAAGAGTAGCTACAGCAGAAAATTCGATTTCAGGTTGACATACACCAGTTGTGTTCCAATTGAACTGTTGTAACACCCAGGTTCAGCTTGTTGGATAGTGGTATTGGCTACATGAACATAGACATTAAAAGACGCAATGGGGTCTGTATGGAAATTCTGAAGTGTCCAGGTTGTTCAAAATGAAATTTCAGGCCGAGCATTTTTGCTGATTATTTTATTGCTATCACATAAAGCCTGATATCTAGAGGTGTAGCTGGCCTTAGCTATGGCATTAATATTCTGTTACTGGTTTTATTAGTTGAAAGTTGACAATTCTGAAAGGTGCATTCTGCCCAGCTACAAGCTCTCTGTAAGAAAACACCCTTCAAAAGACGTTTTGTCGATCTATTCTGCTACATATCATCTTTTTCCCCTCTCTTCTCTTTCCATACACTCATCTCCAATCAGTCTCCTATAACTACACATATATAACCGCTATAGAGACACAAATAACACTGTTAGATGCGCACGGCAATCTCGACCAGAAATTACTCTTTCTAATATTTACATTCCTCTTTCAGTCGGAATTTATCCTCTTTTGATTTTGTCCTAGCTCTAGTTTAGGCTGCCCAACAGGGTCTAACCAATGCATTTGAGTTTAGTTAGACGACACCAGAATCACTAGTGCAACCAAAATAAAGAGGGGAAGATTACTTCAACTGGGTGAATACAGTCATTATAGAGAAAATGAGCTGGCATTCTGAAAGCGATCATCAAGAATAATCATTTGAATGTGCTTGAAATTATCTCAACATACTTCTTTGAGTCATGCTTAGTCAGCAACCCCCCCCCCCCCCCTCCTCGTAACCATGGAAACCGTCACTTGGAACTTGACTAGCGCGAAAACCGCCAAAAAAGCCACGACTAGCAGGGTATAAGTACCTCTCGGTTCCCCCACATCGTCCCCCCTCTTGTTCCAGCCTTGTATCCGGCAATTAGTCGGTGGAACAGGGATTTGTTCTAGCTGTATTGGATCTGAAGACTGTGCAGGTTCGAGGGTCGGGAGAGTGTTTGAAGTGTGTAAAAGCAGTTCCGTTGCAACGAGAATGAAATTCTGAACAAGATGCACTCTTCAGAATTTCCACAAGAGCTCTGTGGCAGATGTTCACAGGTTTCACTTTTTCTCAATAGCATGTACCCTCTGAACAGAGAAATATGTACATCAGAAAGTGCTATAGATAGAATATGGAGATTCTAAAGAGTACGTTTTGCTCCAAATTGTGAGCTGACCACAATGATACTATTCATAGCCCTTCAATCGTTCCCAAAAACAAACGTATATCTGTTGTTATGAAACAGAAAGTAGTGCGTCATCCAACAAGGGTCCACACTCCAAAGGTGCTGAATTTGAAAGTCTCAAAGAACATGTGAGGGGCTGATTTTTTGACACGAGGTAGATGCATGTCACGTGACCACAACGACCCCAAAAACTCCAGCCAAAACGTCAATTTCATGGGGTTTTTCTACTTTCCATCAAGTCGTATGTTTTGCACTGTCCGTATCCAGAGACGTAATTATTTTTAGCTTCATTTTGGGAAAGAATAAAAGAAGAAAAAAAAAGAAAAAAAAAGAAAAAAAAAGATATATATTTATGGCCACCGCTAAGTATAAAAATAAAGAAAACAGAGCCTTGCGAAAAATGGGGGGCTGGACAGATGGAGAAAAAGGGGGTCCATTCAAAACGGGATAAAAGCGAGATTCTGGAGATTCCGAAGAGACAAAAGTGAATAGAATGTGCACTTTAGTGACCAAAAATTCCTCAGAATGCCCGTAATACGCCGTTTAAGCCCCCCAAAACCGACACACGGCGTCCTTCAGATGGCTCCAAATTTAAGGTTCCATGGTACAGCACACCTGAGATATTTATTTTCTGCACAGTGCATAAAAGTGTCCAATGTTTGACAGTTGGGTGACAGCTCACATTGGTTTTACATCGAGAGAGCCCCCTCTCAAAGAGTGTTGTGGGTGGAAAACGGCCAAAAAAGGGCACCGCAGTGTTCCTCTCGGTGTCGCGACCACCCTGAGCCCTTTCACGCTCCAATTAGCCCCCTGTAGCACAAAATAGCACCCCCCCCTCCAACTCCTCCACACCCAACCCCGCATATAGTAACATGCAGGCATATGCAGCACTGCATCTAGGTCGTTTATTGCACTAACTAACACATACAGGCAGAGACTTAGTCTGTCACTACCCCCATCACTAGACACTTTTTGTTAGCGCAGCTCTAGAGCGCTGGTTTTGCATTTCGGCAGTATTAAACTGGATTTACGGCCCCACAGTCACCCAGACACAGTCACAGACGCTCACACTCAGACACAGACACTCTAGACGCCCTAAACGCCCATACACACCCAGATACAGCCGTCACAACCCCTCTGTCACCAACACAAACATGAGACTCGCACACGCAATTGCCACGCTGGCAGCGGCCGCATCGTGCCACGCGGCCCTCCCCGAAGACCTCGACAACGTGCTCTCTTACGCAGGCGATGTCATGGCCTCCAAGGCGTCGCCCGCTAGCAAGTCGGACGAGGTCAAGAGCGACTTTGCCGCGGCAGCCACAAACGTGGTCGAAAACCCGCTCGTGCAGCCCGTGCTCGGCGACCTCGACACAATCATCTCCGCGCAAAACGGCTCCAACATCACCACCACCGCCGCAGACCTCCTCGACCGGGTGGGCAAGCTGCTCGGCGGGTTCCTCCAGTCCAACGACACGGAGCAGCTGACGGCGCTCATGAGCAAGCTTTCGGCCTCCACCGAGCTCGACGACGCAGCCATCGACCAGATCTTCAGCAAGGCCCAGCAGGAGATTGGCGTCAAGGTGGACGCCCTGCTGCCCCAGCTGGGATCCCTGCTGGCGGACTCGGGCGTCCAGGCCAAGGCTCTCGGCGTCCAGGGCGGCATCAACCAGTTCCTCGCCCAGGCCAAGCTCCTGCGAATGGGCAACACCTCCACCGTGGACCTCATGGTCAACACCAAGCTCGGTCTCGGCGAGGTGGTCACCCTGGACGGCCAGGTGCTGCTGCTCGGCCCCGGCGGCCAAAAGGTTGTCTCTACGATTGGTCCTGCCAACGTCACCTCGTCTGCGACCGCCTCCGCTTCCGGCTCTGCTGCGGCCTCGGCCTCCGGCTCTGCCTCCGGTTCTGCCGCTGCGTCTGCCTCTTCTACCGGCAAGAAGAAGAACGCCGCCGCTGTTCTCCAGCCTTCTTTCGCCATTGGTGTTGTTGCCATGGCTGCTCTTTTCTTGTAATCAGTAATGAATTTTTATATAATGTAAACCCCATCTCATCACTATCAATCCTTTTCAGGTTTCTTGAAGGTATGTTGGATATGAGATGGGTATGCCACTATAAAGGGTATGTTTAGTTGGTATTTTTCTATGGCTGATGCTAGTTGTAGAATCATTGTCCACAGTGGATATGTGACAATTGTTCGCTCTACCCGTGTCAAGTTGTTTCAGGGGAATAGTTTGGATTGCTCAATATTGGAGCTATGAGAAAACGGACCACATTTCCATAATCAGCAGAGTGATACGAACTGAACAAGTCAGCTTCAAGTGAGATCTGAGTCGTATTAGTTGGAGAAAGGAATTTCATACGGTACTCAGCTTAAAGATCACTCTTGACAGTTTTTACAATCTGGAAATGTACGACTGTACTGGTACAAGTCTTAAAATAGTACTATGTATTTGATTGTAGTTTTATCATTGTTTGGTTGTTGCAAGGTCATTATGGAGAGCCATACTATTGAAAATCATGTCAAGGTATACAGTACTCTGTAGTTATCTTGTAACTCTTATAACTCTCATAACACTACTAGATCTTCTAGAGGAAGCAAAATTACTGTAGACCTTTGTTTAAAGCCCCATTCAGGTTTATAGCCACTTTTATGTTACCAAACAGAATCCGTTCACAACCAGTCTTTACCAAAATCAACGATAATCACTCGATGAACCCTTTGACACTCAAATGAGACTCTCTAAAACATGCTGTGATTGTTTTATGAAAAAACCAAAAAGTGCATTCTGTTGCAATTTTTATTCTCAGTCGAACGGTGCCATTCACGAGTCTCCATCGTCACTAAACAAATATATACAGAGTCTGGTGTTGGGCAATATCGAGCTCTAATTTTACCAACACACAACGCGTCGAATATGTTAACATGTCGAAAATTAAAGTCTGGATAAAATGCTAAACTTGTAGCCAGGGGGAAGCGTACCAGTGTCGACTCAATTGAACCATGGTGAGGGTAACAGAGTGGAAAGTAGCACCGTTCGATAGCCAGTGAAGTGAATATTACACTGGTGCTTTTAAAAAGGCTGTAGCATCATTATTCACTCTTTTTGATGTCACTTCACTAGTAATTGTCCAAGAAAGTTATTTCTTCCGGGAGTTGATACATTTTCCACGAGTTGATACAATTTTGTAAAAAAAAATATAGCGAAAGCTAGTCTCGAGTTGGTGAAATCTCGAGTCAATCAAACGACGACTTTGGTGGAGTTGCAAATTCCGATCATTTTCAAATTTCAGTAGTGCCATTTAATGTGCAATTCCTAGAAAAAAAATTTATGTTCAGTTCAATAGTAGTTGTCAAGAGGAGAGTATACATTGAGCCAAACTACAAAGCTCTGTAAATGGCAAATCTGGCATTTTTGAAACCGAAACTACCATTAATAGAACTGTACTGAACCATCAATAAACCAAATATCTGAATAATCCAGATTTGTCACCTTTTACTAACCAAAAACCAGTTCCTAACATTGTATAATCATGTTCATATTCATATAATAATTACCTAGAATGAAAAACGTTACTGTGTTAAATAAGATTTCCTCCCAGAAAAAGTCCACTCATTCTAAAAAAAGCAAAAAAGACAGCTGGAGCAAATCTGAAAAGTGCAGTCCACCCCAAATCCATCCTAAAACCCACCACCCGCATCCAATCTCCCGTATTCCCCCCATTTGCAACTTCCACAACCACCCGCGACGCGAAACCCTAAATGCCACCCCTTGACACGTCCAATTTAGGCCCAATCGGGACACGCGTCAAAAGCTTAAATCCGCCAAAAAAACCCGCCCGCTTTTTTATTCTGCAGCCACACCCAACTTCAGTTTCAGCTCCACACAGCACAGGTCATCCATCGCCGAAAACGCCCGAAAACGCCCCCAATTCGACATGTCTGTGCCCACGCTTCCGACGGTGTCGATGGACATCAACTACGACTCGCTCAAGGAGGAAATCCGGTCGTTTCTGAGCGAGTTCAAGACTCCCGAGTCGTTGGCCGAAGACCTGAACGACGGATTCGATATCAACAAGGGCGGCCTCAAGTACATGGATCTGTTCCAGGAGGTGGCCAACCGCTACGAGCGCACGATTTCCATCGATCTCAACGACCTGCGATCGTGGGAAAAGGACAATAACATGGATCTCCACCAGCCCCTAGCCCAGCGGGGGGCCACTTTGCTGGAGGAGATTTGCAACAACACGTGGCACTTCCACGAAATCTTCAGCTCCGTCATCGACTCGCTGATGCCGCCGCCCACCCGCGACCTCGGAGACGACGCCGACGCCGTGGACGTGCTCATCCACTCCCGCCAGCAGGTGCATCTGCGAGAGCAGCGTCTGCGACGAGAGCGGCAGGCGGAGGGAATGGTGGACGGTAACGCCGGCAACGAGCCCGAGGGCCCCAACTTTGCGCCCGAACTGCTCCGCCGGTACTCGCTGTACTTCAAGCCCGTCAACGAGGCGCTGGAGGGCGCGCCCACCACCGGCAAGAGCTTCTGCGTGCGGGACCTCAAGGGCGCGCAGATTGGCGCGCTGCTGACGGTGCGCGGCATCGTGACGCGGGTGTCGGACGTCAAGCCGTCGGTGAAAATCAACGCGTACACGTGCGACCGCTGCGGCTCGGAGATCTTCCAGGAGGTCAGCCAGAAGACGTTCAACCCGCTGGTGGACTGCCAGTCGCAGGAGTGCAAGGCCAACAACGTCAAGGGCAAGCTGTTTCTGGCCACGCGCGCGTCCAAGTTTGTGCCGTTCCAGGAGGCCCGCATCCAGGAGCTGGCGTCGCAGGTGCCCACCGGCCACATTCCGCGGTCCATGAGCATCCACATCAACGGCACGCTGGTGCGGTCGCTGGGGCCCGGCGACGAGGTCGACATTGCCGGCATCCTGCTGCCGCAGTTCTACACCGGCTTCCGGGCCATGCGGGCGGGGCTGCTCACCGAAACGTACGTGGAGGCGCAGCAGATCCGGCAGCACAAGCAGCGCGAGTCCAACGAGGTGGATCCCGAGGCGCTGCGGCGCATCCAGCAGATCCGCGCCGAGGGCAACATCTACGAGCACCTGGCCAAGTCCATTGCGCCGGAAATCTACGGCCACGACGACGTCAAAAAGGCGCTGCTGCTGCTGCTGGTGGGCGGCGTGACCAAGGAGCTGGGCGACGGCATGCGCATCCGAGGCGACCTCAACGTGTGTCTCATTGGCGATCCCGGAGTGGCCAAGTCGCAGCTGCTCAAGTACATTTCCAAGATTGCGCCCCGCGGCGTGTACACCACCGGCCGAGGTTCTTCCGGCGTGGGTCTGACGGCCGCGGTCATGCGCGACCCCGTGACCGACGAAATGGTCCTGGAGGGAGGCGCGCTGGTGCTGGCCGACAACGGCATCTGCTGCATCGACGAGTTTGACAAAATGGCCGACAGCGACCGAACGGCCATCCACGAGGTCATGGAGCAGCAGACCATCAGCATCTCCAAGGCCGGCATCACCACGACGCTCAACGCGCGGACGTCGGTGCTGGCCGCCGCCAACCCGCTGCAGTCGCGCTACAACCCCAAGCTGTCGCCCGTGGAGAACATCAACCTGCCCGCGGCGCTGCTGTCGCGGTTCGACCTGCTGTTTCTGATTCTGGACCGCCCCAGCCGCGAAAACGACGAGCGGCTGGCCGAGCACGTGACCCACGTCCACCAGACCGGCCAGCACCCGCAGATGGAGTTTGAGCCGCTCTCGCCGGCGTCCATCCGCCAGTACGTCGAGTTCACGCAGTCCGTGCGGCCCACGCTGTCGGTGGAGCTCAACAGACACATTGTCAACGCCTACGTCAACAAGCGGCAGGTGCAGAAGCAGGAGGAGGGCTCCAAGCAGCAGTTTTCGTTTGTCACGCCGCGAACGCTGCTGGCCATCATCCGAATGTCCCAGGCGCTGGCTCGGCTGCGGCTCGACGACGAGGTGTCTCTGTACGACGTCGAGGAGGCTCTGCGGCTCATGGACGCGTGCCGAAAGTCCGTGGACGACCCGCTGGAGGACGTGGACACGCGCGAGTCCATCAGTTCCAAGATTCTCGCCATTGTGCAGGATCTGCAGCGCGAGCTGGGCGTGGCCGAGCTGGACTTTACCAGAGTCCAGCAGCGAGTCCAGGGCAAGGGCTACACCCAGGACCAGCTGAACGATGCCATTGAGGAGTACCAGAACCTGTATCTGTGGCAGCTTCACGATAACGGAACCAAGCTGGTTTTCATGTGATGCACTGGCGTTTTTATTTAATTAATAATTGTATTTTTAAAAGGATTGATTTTTGGGTTGGGAGGGTGTCTCACGACTAGTATTCTTTTTCTTTATTCCAAGGTAATAGAATACAGTACAGTACTGTAATACAGTAATAATCATAATCATGTTTAAATCTATGTACAAATATTCCTCCAGTCCGTACCCGCTAAAACCCCAACTTTTGCTTAATCTTTTGCGCAATTCCATCGTAGTACTTGGCCTGAATCGTGTCTGTCATGACCACGGGCAGACCAGCATCGCTCTGGGTGCAGATCTGGGGGTCAAGAGGAACACTTCCCAGGACGTCCAGACCCCGCCTTTTGGCCTCGGCAACAGCGCCGTCAGTGCCGAAAATGTGCGTTTCATGGTTGCAGTTGGGACACACAAACACAGACATGTTCTGCACCAGTCCCAAAACAGGCGTATACGTCTTTGCAAACAGATCCAGACCTCGCACCACGTCCACGAGTGCCACGTCCTGCGGAGTGGACACAATGACGGCTCCGTCCACCTTGACCGTCTGTGCAATGGTCAGTTGCACGTCTCCCGTGCCTGGGGGCATGTCCAGCACCAGACAGTCGAGGGTGCCCCAGTCCACGTCGTGAAGGAGCTGTTCCAGCGCCTTTTGCACCAGCAGTCCTCGCCACGCCACGGCCTTGTTGGGGTCGATCAGAAAGCCCATGGACATGACCTGGATGCCGTATTTGGCCATGGGAATCAGTTTCTGGTCAACTGTCATACGTGGCTCGCCGCTCAAATTGAACATTGTGGGGATTGAAGGGCCAAAAATGTCCACGTCCAGCAGACCCACCTTGAGTCCCTGTTTGGCCAGAGCCAGCGCCATGTTCACCGACACGGTCGATTTGCCCACTCCTCCTTTTGCTGAGCTCACAACAATTGTTTTTGTGACTCCCGAAATGGGCTCGGGTCTTCTGGTCGATTTTCGTGGAATTCGGGGCGCATTCGGCTTTTGTGGAATCCCCAGGGGGTTTTCGTGGCCCAGCGCTGCTCGAGATGTCGTTAGCTGGCGCGTTGCTGTCGTTCTGAGAGTTTGAACATGGGGTGCGATTCGTGTTGAAAAAAACATTTGCTAGATGTCAAGTGCATAATCTAGAGTTGGGGTGTTGGAGGGTTTGGGTGGAGTTGACCAAGGTTGAGTTTCATTTTTTTGTCTTTTTTTTTGGTTTAAATCTAAGTAATTGAGGTTTAAACTGGGTGTTGATGCTGCTGAACGAATTCGGGTTTGATTGGATTGGAAGATGGAATTGAAGAGTGCTGATAGTGTCGCTGTGTTTGCAGCTGAATGCTGATTCTAACGCACTCTTGGGAATTTTCCTATTGTTCCTATGACAGCTTTTAGGAGGAGTGTTTTTGGGGAAGTAACTGGAGCTCGTTCGATTGCAAGGTCCATTTAAACAAATGCTGTAGTTATGAATGCCGGAGAAAAAATGCAACAAAACCGCCAAATAGCCGCCAATTAAAAATTGAAAGAGTGACTTTTCCTTGAAATGCCATCGAAAATTAGATGGTACACTCAAGACACAATTTTTATCGAAAGTGTCGTTTTTGTCACGTTTCTCTCTCTCTTGTCTCTGTCTTTCTCTCGTCAAAAGTAAGAACGCACCCACCAACTTTCTAACCCATCTAACACCCACCATAAAAAGCCCTACAAGACCATCACAGGAAATCTGAAGAGTGCAATCTGTTTTAATCTATTCAAAAATTAATAAAATCTCTACTGTACACCCAAATATCCCCAAAGAACCACCTAAACAACTGATGAGCATCATCTAATTATCATCACCACAGATTTAAATCCACAAAATTAAGGTTCATGCAAGATAATATATTATATTTCGATCCATCACTATTCTACACTCTACAACTACCACCCCCAAAACGTCGTCTGAAAGGCCAATAGCCCCCCCCAAGAGCACCAAAGGAACCAAAATCAGCGACACAAAACCCCAAACTAAAAGCCAACCATGTTTCGGCTCTCAAAGGCCACTATTTACGCCCTTTCCTCGGCTCCAGGAAGGGCAGCAGTATCTATCATCAGAGTGTCTGGTCCAGAGACACAAACAGTGTACAAGACACTTACACAGACTAATTCGGTCCCAAAACACAGAACCGCCACGCTTGCGACGCTCAAACAGCCCTTTTCCGACCCTCCAAGGGTCCTGGACCACGCCTTGACGCTGTTTTTCAACGGCCCCAAATCGTATTCTGGCGAGGATTTGCTGGAGTTGCACGTCCATGGCGGGCCTGCCGTGGTCCGTGTGGTTCTGGAGAGCATCCAGCAGGTCAAATCCGAGGGCGAAATTCGATATGCCGAGCCTGGAGAGTTTTCCAAGCGGGCTTTCTACAATGGCAAGCTGGACCTGACACAGATCGAAGGCATTGGCAGCATCATCGAGGCGGAAACCGAGTCGCAGCGCCAGGCGGCCCTCACGTCGGCGTCGGGCATGAGCAAGGCGCTGTACGAGCGTTGGAGAACCGAAATCGTCGAAAACATGGCTCTTTTGACCGCTCTGATCGACTTTTCCGACGACAACCAGGGCCTGGATCCGGCCGAGGTGCTTGTGGGTGCCGCGCAGACCAAGGTGCGGGCGCTTTTGGCCGAAATCCGCTCGCATTTGGGCCAGATCCGCCGATCCGAGCTGCTGCTTCAGGGCATCACTCTGTCGCTTCTGGGCCCGCCAAACGCCGGCAAGAGCTCGATTCTGAACCTGCTGGCACGCCGGGACGCCGCCATTGTCAGCTCCGAGGCCGGAACCACGCGCGACGTCCTGGAGGTCGGCCTGGACATTGCCGGCTACAAGGTGGTTTTGGGCGACACGGCGGGCATCCGAGGCGATTCCGAGGCCGGGGCGATTGAAAAGGAGGGCATCCGACGCGCGCGAATGCGGTTCCAAAAGAGCGACGTGATTCTGGCGGTTCTTCCCGTCGATTTCCGCGTTTCTGAGTCGCTGTCGCTTGTGGACGAGCTGCGGACTCTCAGCGACGCCGGAAAGCAGGTAGTGGTCGCTCTCAACAAGTCAGACATTGCCGAGTCGTCGGGGGCCGTGCAGGCAACGATTTCTGAGCTCTCGCAGCTCATTGGATGCTCCGAAGACACTATTCAGCCTGTCAGCTGTGTGACTGGAGAGGGCATGGACAGTCTTTTGGAGCGTCTTTCTGGCGGGTTTTCGTCGATAATCACCTCCGACGACGGCGGAGATCCCATCACGGCTTCTCAGCGAGTCAAGGACAATCTTGTAAACACTGTGATTCCGTCGCTGGAGCGGTTTCTAGACTGTGGACTGGAAGAGGTGGTTTTTTCCACCGAAGAGCTGAATCTTGCGGCCGAGGGTATTGGAATGATCACGGGGCAGGGCATTGGCATTGAGGAGGTTCTGGGAGCCGTCTTCAGCAAGTTTTGCATTGGCAAGTGAGCAGATGTAAATAGTGTATATAGTGGGGGAGAATCAAGTTGAAGAAGTTGGAATTGAGAAGGACTCAAGTTTTGGGCGATGGATCGTGGAGAGTTGATTTGTTTATATTGTTTCAGAATACTTTTATGATGATTGTATGATTTATGATATTCAAATGTTGTATTGTTCTGACTGAGCTTTCAGTACTCTGTACAGCGTACGAGTAATTAACATGCTATTTTTTATTTAATTTAATTTAATTATCTTTTCTAAGGATTGAATTCAACTAAATAGCTAATCGTTTAAAGCTGCACATGTTCATGATTTTGACCTACTTGAAATAAAAAGTCTCAGTCTGACTCAAGTGACACCTATAACTTCACTTAGTCAAGTCAGTCTGACTCAAATGACACAACTTCACTTGTAGTCAACAACAGCTCCAGTTGAATCAATCGAATCGGAGTCTTTATTTTCCCTCTTTTTCTTTGGAGGGTTGTACTTGCTAAAGGGACCATTGCAATGGACTCGATGAACAAACTGCGTTAATCGAGTCAGAAGAATGTTGTGAGTATCGCAGATACAAGTGATTCCTTCCATTTTGTGTTTGGACTGTTTGAATGATTTGATTTGGTTTGTTTTGAGTACGTGAGAGTGGATTGATATTGGTCTATATAGCTTTTGGGGGCTTGAGGGAAAATGAGGTTGATAATATAAAGTGGAAAGAAGTGAGGATTGATGGAGAGGTCTATAGTAACGAGTATCGGCTCAAAGGTGTTTCTGTTTATATCATTGTAATCGCAATCTTGCATTCGACTAAATGCACTCTTCAGAATTTCTATAGCTCCACTACTGACCAAGTTGATGTCCAGAAACTCATCCTCTTTTTTCAATTACCTTGGGTTTCTTTATTTGCCTCAAGGATGTTCTTTTCATTTTCCTGTCAGAGAAGCCTCAAATTAAATTAGTCGAGAACTTGGTTCCAAAACTTGTCATTCCAGACAGCGTAGAATGGCTCCAAATGGTAATATTTTGGGAATTTTCTTGTGAAATCAGCTTTGGAAGAGGATAAAAAAGCTGCTGTTTCTGGCTCAAAAATTGAGGCCAAATCAATGAGTAATTGGAGTCTCATTGATTATGACAATCTTGTACCTTGAAATGATAAACAAAAAGAATTACAGTATTTTTATTCCAAGGTAATATACCGGTATTAATTAATTTATCGCAGTATTTTTTAATTTTTATTCGAAGGTAATATGTTGGAGGTTGAATAATTCATAAGTTAAACATGACCATCTTTTATATCTCTCAAGAAGGGTCTCTCAAAAGTGGATTCGGGTCAGATTTCAGTCATTTTAAAACAATCAATCGATTAAGCGGTACATTTTTACAACAATTCCCTTTTCTTTCTTTCATATCTCTTCTATTAATGTCTTTACACTGGTACTAGATAACGTCTAATCAAACCATATATTCTTAAATGGACATTAATTAAGTAGCTGAATAGTTGAGTAAGAAGCTGAATAGTTACAATACTGTACCGATAGTCAACAATCTGATTGCTTGAATTCAACCACCTTAATTAACTGATATATTACCTTAGAATAAAAAAAGATACTCAACTGATGTACTCAACTGTTAGATAAAACCATTCCACATCCATACACCAACGCCCATTTCTTTTTAGCGCCTTGGCACAGTTGTAGATGACGTGCAACTAGTGCAACATGACAACACGTTACTAGTGTATCATGAATAATGACACTGTCTAAACGTCAACAGCGACAACAATGATATCGTCAACTGCTGCCAACAGACTCATCAACAATGAACAGCTCTACGTGGTCTACTCTAGCCTCTTACAACAGCCACTGCCAATCACTGAAGAAGACGTTTTTCACGGAACCGAAACGGAAAAACAAGACTTTTTGAAATTCGAAGAAACAGATTTGCAATTGAAACTGGCTGTGGAGTTTCTGACATCTGAATGTCCCCAAAGCACTTCTCCGCAGGAAACCGAAACCAATAACAATATCCGTCGATTGTTGGTCATGAGTCGCGTCAAAAACCAATATCTGAAGCAATGTGTGGCCAAACAATCCAAGATTCTCGTTTCAATGGACCAGCCAGAAACGTCAGAAACAGCTAAACTGGAACTGACCGCCAGATACTACCAGGAACTCGAATCACTTGCTCGAAAACTCGCCAATCTCGTCAAAAACGTGCCTGAGAAGGATATGGGTCTGGGGAACATGTTCAAGGGACAACTTCGACATTTACTGGAACTCCAACGAATCCAAAGAGAGGATTTCGGAGATATATTGGACCTTCCCATGGGTCTGACGCGTGCTATTCGTGTCGTGGATGCTCTTGCTTTTTCCACAGAGGGACTATTTACTCCAGAAGAGGAGTTCCCATATCATTAGAGTACAGTGCCAGGGGGGGGGGGGTTCCACGGATGTTCTCCACTGTACATCGCTACTTACAATAGTTTCCTTGGTCACACCATCCGTCACACATGGTCCAAGACCACAATCATTCATAATCATATCCATAGTAATCATGCTACTTCTTTGAAGCCTCTCGATCGAGAAATTCAGCAAATTTTCCAAAAAAGCCGACGGCTCCACCTCCAGATTTGTCCGCCCCAGTACCCATGAGATTGGTGCCGGATCCAGATCTCTCCAGGTTCGACTGGTCCATGAAAGTGGACCGACTGAGTCCAGCCTGCACCTTTTCCTGCTCGTCCCAGCCGAGAAAGTTGGAAATCAGCTGGAGAACTTCAAACTTCTTGGTGTCGCCTCTGGAGAGACCCACAAACGACAAAATCAGATTGGAAACAAGCTGCTTGTCCACAGTATCGCCCTCAGACGACTTTTTGATCATTTGCAGCGCGTTGGTGAGATGCTCGTTGAGAATGACCGCCTCGTGACGCAGCTTTCCAATCTGCAAGGACTTGTCTCTGGCGTCCTTTTCAAACGTGGCCAGGTGGGCGATTTTTTCCTCCTGCTGCTTTTGGGTCTCAGAAGCTGCCTCTAGCTCCTGCTTTACCGTCTGTAGCTGCTCCTCCAGTGCCTGTCGCTCCGCCTCAATCTCCTGGATCTTTGTGGATTGCTCGCTGGAGCTGCTTTCGCCCTGCTTCTTCAGAGCATTCAGTTTGTCGAGAATCTCAGACTTTTCCTGCTGAGACGATGCTACCAGCGTCTGGAGGTGCTTGAGCTCGTCCTGAAGCGACTGGTTGCGCGCCTCCAGGTCCACCACCAGTGTGTTGCTCTCGCCCAGGGCGATCTCGTACCGAGAAGTGGTGCCCTGCGATTTGTTCAGCTGCTCCTGGACCACGAGGTTCTCGCGTTTCAGCAGATCGCGTTCGCGGCTCAGGTTCTCGACCTCGGAGTTGAACTTGCGACGGAAAGACGCCAGCTCAGCCGACAGCTTCGACGACTCGTCCGAGGCACCCACCAGCTCGCTTTTCAGCGTTTTGACGGCCGATTTCTCCTGCTCCAGCGCGCCACGTGCCTCTGCCAGCTCGCCCCGGAGCTCTTCCAGCTCGGCAGCGTCAGATTTGAGCCGTTCGCCCAGAGTAGACTTGATTTGCGTGATTCGGCCCAGCAACGTGTCGTACTGCTCCTCCTTTTCGCTTTTTTCGAGCGTCACCTTTTGCAGCTGCTCGCGCAGCTCTTCCACCTCGTCTGCCGACGGCCCCGACGCTGCGGCTGTTTCCGCGGGCCCCGACGCCTCGTTTTGCCGTTTCAGGGCCTCGGTGGTGGCCTGCTGGGCCTCTAACAGCAGACCCCGGGTTTTCTCGTGTTCCTGCTGCTCCAGCAACAGCTCCTTGGACGATTGCTGCAGTTGGCGCTCGTGCTCGGCCTCGGCGCTCTCTGTGTCCCCGTTCTGCGTCGCCTCGGTTTCCGTTGCGCGCTCCGCCAGCTGCTGCTCCAGCCGCTTGACAGCCACGTCCTTCTCGACCTGCAGCCGCTTGGTTTGTGTCTGCAGCTCGTTTTGTGCGGCCTCCAGCTGCTCCCGCAAAGAGGACACGGTGGCAGCTTCGGCTTCTGTGTCCTTAGTGTCTGAGCCGTTGGTTATGGGGATTGGTCCAGTCTCCTCGGGCGCAGGAGACGCCTCTGTAGATGAGACTGGTGCCTCGGTGGCAGCTTCGGCGGCAGCGACAGGAGCAGCAGCGGCAGCGGGTGCAGCCGCCTCGGCCTTCTTCTTGCTCTTGTTTTTCTTGGCCATGTTTTCTGTACGTGCTTGAAAACGTGTGTGGTGATGATGGATTGATTTTTAGCTACTGCAAACCAGTCTGAATATGTACGTGTTAAGTTTAGCGTGGGTTTCCAAAGGGTGTCTTTTACAGGCGCTACAGACGAGCTGCGGGGAATATGAGCAGTAGAGGACGATGAGCGCGACGAGGACTACGTGTCAGAGGTTTTTGGGCTCGATTGGACGACTTTTGCGAAATGGATTGTTCAACCGTACCTCATTTTTTTTGTTTGATATTTTTAAACTTCCAGGTTCTTTCTCTTTTGGAGACAACAGCTACTTCAGAACAGTGCCATAAAAGGTGTTTTAGGGGTTTATTTTGATTTCGGAAAAGTGCGTTCTTTCAGTTGGGGGATACTGAGCTTACTGGATGTTTTGTATTAGCTATAGGACCAATATAGCATGTTTGAGAGTGAGGTGTTGGAAGAACAAGAATCATCGTGAACACTCTGTAGATGGTTACACTTTGGGAACTAACAAAGTTGGGAATCAATGTGGGGGACGAAAATGAAAACACTTGATTGGTCCATTTTCCCTATAGCTTGAGTATATAAGTAGTGTCTGATCACGTAACCGTCTTATTCTTCTTGTAACTACTTCTGCAACTCTTGAATTTCCAGTTTAACACGCGTCTAAAAAACCGCAACTACCTTCCTCATTGGATGAAAGCTCGGAGATTGATTTGGGACATGATGAATTACCCCCTGAAGACCCAACAAAAGTGGCACAAAAAGAGCCGCTAGAAAATATCTGAAGAGTGCATTCGTCTTGAAATTAGAATCCTGTTCAGATTACAAGTTGGATTCGGCTGGAAATGATGAATGTCACGTGTTTGGAGACCCAAATAGCATCTTGTTGAGAGTCATCTCTGAGAAAGCATGCATCTACCATGTTCAAAACTAGACACAGCCAAAAGCGTCAAAAGTTGTGCTAGAGAGATGAGAGTGACACAGAAGTGTGTGGAAATTATTGTTGAGGAATATTGCTTCTTCAAAATTCCATTTTATTTGTCAAATTGTTCAATTAGATGGACACCTTCTGGAGACTTGTGGAAACAAAGTTGCACCGTTATTCGTTCTGCATACTTTTTCATCTCTTTAGAAGCCAGAGAGAGTGATTCCAAAAACAGCAATCCTTGTGTAAAGAAGCCGATTTTTCATCAGCACAACAAACAAGTTGCAGACAGCTAACAGTCCAAATTCCAAGTCTATAACTCCACTAAACCACCTCTCAAATCCCCTCTTGTTATGCCCCTAACCAGCCAAACTTCCCAATGTAGTTCCCAGGCTCTAAGTTTATGCATGGATCTGAACACGCCTAACGTGTTCGGATATACCATCATCCACCTCAGCGCCACCAGACTAACGCCATTGCCACTCCAGCCGACAACGCAATCGCCACAGACGTTACACGCCCCTTGTAACAAAACAGCCGCCAAAACCCGCGCCACGCAACACAAACAGAACCCACAATACTCACCAACCACAAGCGTCATGGCACGAAATGAACAGCTGACACCGCTGAATCTGCTCAAGCAAATCTGTCTGTTGCAGACGATATACTACACAATCATCTTCATTTTGGTGGCGTTTTCATGCTCCGTGTCAGGTGACCCGTTCAGTGTCGGCCTCATTTTCGACTGGCATTCTGTGCGATACGATACCACGATAGGCTGGACCATTTCCATGTTGTGGCTCATAGACACGGTGTTCTCTGTGCTGGCAATGACGGTGATTGTGGGACGTTCAAAGCTTGCTCTCGACTTTACCTTAACTCTGCATGTGATTAATCTCATCATCTCGACAGTGTACACCCGGGCCATCCCCACCAACGGTCTGTGGTGGCTCATTCAGGGAACCTCCACTGTTCTCATGACTATTCTGGGCACGTGGACATCACAGTGGCGCGAGCTGCGAAAGACGTTTTTCGAGGAGGGCTACGAGATGGTTCGACCTAGACAGGGTGCTGTTCCTCAAGCTGAGACGTCTGTCTAGTGGACCCAGCGGACATTAGAAGGTGACAAACAGACATTTCAGGAGACTGCAATAACACCACCTCGGTAACTCGCTGTTACATAGCATGCCCATGGAAATAAATGGATGATAGATGGAGGATCTAGACTGGGTGAGGATACAGTGTGCGGTGCAATTGGATGCCGAGCAGGACTGTACAGGCAGCACAGGGAAAGGCGAACGAGATGATGCTTTGTTCTCGTTAAAACATGCCAGAAAAACTCCCATTGCACTCATTCTGATATCTCTAGGAGATCCACTACAGAAGCAACTAGCTACAGTAACCCCTTATCTAAACATTATAAAGGATTCCCTTTGTATCTAACAAGAATGAAAGCTTTGAAAAGCGCTGCAATGTGGACTAAAAACGTGAGAAATAAATGAAATTAGAAAATGAGTCTAAACTATGCCAAAACGAAAAAGAGCAGGGGAATCACAGCAAGGGCGGTGTTAGAAAGCACCTTGCCAGCGCCAGACTTTTCGCCAACGGTCTTGCTGAGCGTGGTGTTGGTTCCAGCCACACCCTTGGGCCCAAGCTCGACAATCTCCGAGTCCTTGACGTCGAAAAGAGCGTTGGACATGCTCACCTTGTTGTTGTCAATGTCGTAAACAATGTAGGCCGACCGCAGGAAAGATCCGCCAAGAATAGGGGGGGTGGACTTGTCGGAAAAGTCGACCATGACCACACACGCCTCGCCTCCAGCGGCAAAGTTGACAACAGATCCGTCCACCTGACGCAACGGGGACACCAGATCCTTGTATGGAACTGAAATGGAACCAGAGTCAAAATTGAACTCCACAGATCCCTTCTTGGGCACCTGCGAGCACTTGAGCAGGTACATTCCCGCCTGCTGCGAGTACTGGGCGCTGGGAATGGCGCTCATGATGGGCGAGACCATCTCTCGGGGCAGATAGGTCATGGTGGTTCCAGAGTCCAGAATGACGACAGTGGACGTGCCATATGTCTTGCCCTTCTCGGTGGTGACGGAGTTGAGGCTGACGGCAAATTCGGTGACAAACTTGCGGTGGGTAGGCTTGATTGGAACCGTGAACAGCTCGCTGCCCAGCTTGGCCTTGTCGTAGCCGCCAAAGAGCACATTTCCCTTGAGAGACGTCTGGGAGTTGAGCCACAGAGAGTAGGCCGTGGAGGTGGTCAGATTGGCCATCTTGAGCCGCATGGGCAGGTTGGGGTAGCTCCACGAGCCGTATGCAGACGCCAAGGAAGCTTCGTTAGCAGTGGCTCCAATGCCCAGGATTGCCAGCCCCGAGTTTGCTCTTTTGGCCAGACCAAAGTCAAACTTGGAGACTTTGTGTCCGTCGCCAAACGACAGGGTTTCTGTGGCCCAGAAGCCCTTGGCTCCGGCTCCGTCGCCGTAGTTGATTTCAAACGGGTACTCGTCTCCTGGTCTGTAGCCCTTCATGGACGTGGCATTGAGCTTGTAAGTGGACGAAGCGCCCGGGTCGTACAAAGCGCCGTACGAGCAGTTGATTGCGCTCCACGACTCCTGCACTTCCGGACCCATTCGCTCGTCCAGACAGGTGGTGTTGGTGCTGTCCAGAACCCAGAGATCCGAGGATCCCGTGTCGAGCAGCAGCGTCACCAGCTGCGGTGGCGTGCCCAGGCTGACCTCGGCCTCGTAGTAGGCGTATTTGCGGTCCACGACAACGTCCACGGTGTCTCTCTTCATGTTTCGTCTGGCCAGCTGTGCGGCCTGGACGTTGGGTTTTGTGGCGCCATCGTGGGCCTGGATGTTGAGCAGCACAGATGCACTGGCCACACTGCTCGTCAGCAGCAAATTGAGATACTTCATAATGTGTTGGTGCGGGGGTCAGGTTGGTTTTCGACTGCACGAGAAGTTTTGCATGGGCAGCTGTCTGCATCTATAAGTAGAGTGCAGGGTGCGTTTGGGAAAAGGGGTGGGCTGCATTTGGAGAGGTGCTGAGAGTGACGGGAGGCGTGCCAGGGGGCGGGAAGGGCGACTGTCTTGTTCGCAATTCGGCCGCGAGTCTGGTGGCACGCTTGGATTTGCGTTTGCTAGCCTGCTCGCCGAGTTGGCCGCACCATTTTAGACTGCATCCAGCGCTATTAGACTCGTTGCAGGGGAAGAAATATGCGTGCAGAAAGATCTACAAGATACGAGCATGGAAGGAAGCGAAAAGGGGGAGTCCCAAACCGACACAGAAGCGTAATCTGCGGACTTTGAACTGTTGCCACGTCACACACAGCGATTTGCTCGACTTTTAGCGGTATTTGCGTCGAAAAAAACGGCTGAATTTTCCGAGAAAAATGTGGGGTCGTTCCGTGGAGTCTCCGATACCTTTTGGTCCTTCATGCGGCTGGCTTTGTTTGTTTTTTTTTGGAAATAAAAAACACAGGGGGTGCAGGATGGTATTTGGCCGTGTAAGTGGCGAAGGAGACGTAGTAGAGTGGCGAGGAAAACAGTTTTGTGTAGAGAAAGTGTTTGTGGTCGTTTTGGTGCTAGTTTTGGGGCCTTTGGACAGCTAAAAAACCCGTTTCCACCCCCGTCGTGTACACGGATGAGACTGTCTGAGATATGCAAAGAAACCTGCATTAGTCAGAATAACCTTGAAATAAGAAGCATGTCTGAAATAAGCATAATAACGTCGTAAATTACGTCACTAGACATTCCAATAAGACTTTTTTAGAAAGCGGGTATTTGTCTCAAAAAAGCCGGCTATTGATTTGAATGAATCGATTTGAAGGTATATATGTTGTGTTGTTGCTTGCTAGGTCACAACTGGCTCGAAAAGAAACAGTCATTGTTTTTTCTCGTTCAAAAATCGACTGCAAGTTGTTGTATTATGAACCGAAGCATTTAACACGAGGTGAGAAATACGAGGGCTTGTCTCTAAGTCTCTAAATAGGAAGCTGACTAAGAAACCAATGCGGATGAATAGGGGCCCAGTGGGTGTCTTTTTTTTGTTTTGACCTTGTGCACATACCGTACAGTACAGTCTGTACTGTACTATTTGTATTAGAATCGAACTTCTGGGCGCTGTGTAATGTAGTGTTGGTTGATTCCCGTAGATCTGGTAAGAGATTGAGGGCTAGTGCTTCTTTCACTTGCAGTTTCCTAAACCAAAACAACGCAACAAAAAGACGTTGAACGAGTCTAGAACGACGATGAATGAGTCTAGAAGACGTGGGTAGCGCTGAATCCTCGTGTGAGACGCGTAATAATGTTGAGCCGATTGTTTTCATCACATGTTCTTTCTTCAGAGCATAGTAGGGGTTTGCCCACGATCAATCGGTAGATGTAAGTTGGTGCTCGCCCTTGTAACGAGTACGGAGCTGCAGTTGCCACAAAGCTCACTCCAAGAGACACTACAGCTGCTTGAGATTGACCTGTTTCAGGCACAGCAACTGGTTCCATTGGAGCTACAAGTCTGTCAGACACCATTTAGATCTTACCTCACACAACGTCAACGAGAGACACGACAAACTGCAAAAGTAATAACCAAAACAAACCACCGCACATTCCTCCAATCACGCCAATAACGTCAATATCTTATCAACTCTCTCCTGCATGGCCACCAAATCGGACTGTTCAAGATCACGACGAAGAGAAAACTCCGCAGCTGCAAGAACCTGTCGATGCACGTTTTTACCATCAGCGTCCGCGGTAGAAAGCCCCCGCAGCCTCATTGCTGCTGCCACGACGCGTTGAAGCTGTTGTTTCTTGATCGAAACAGGCTCTGGGGTGGGAGTTCCCGAAAGTCCAGAATTGGAAGCTCCAGCGTCCGCCAGCTGGTCGGATTCGCGGGAAATGCGGTCATACAGCTTTGTGTACTCCAAAGGATTGCCGAGACACGTCAGAGCGACCCTGTTTTCTCGAGTGGAGTGAACCAGCAACAAGTCCTCTTTAGAAGACACCAAAAGGGCCGAATCGTCCTGTAGCAGCTGCGAAAGATGTTTCTGGAGGTCGTCGTGCGTGCAAGAGATCCAGGAGCTGCCCAGAGGCGTCACTGAGATCTGTGTGAGCATCCACAGCGGCAAATTGCTGAGCGAGACGTGTTTCTCCACCACCAGCTCATTTCCCGAAACAAACGGCTTTTTGTGCAAGTCCCAGAGCGTGATTGGGATTGCGGGCGTGTCGCCAATCTTGGCCATCAGCAGGTGCCCTTTCCACGCTGCTTTTAGTTCTGGCATGGCATGTTGTTCTGAGGTGTAGTGATAGTTCTGTAGATGTAAATTGGGAGCGTGAACTTTACACTGGGGAAGTGACAGAGTTAATGGAAAAGTGTGGAGAGGGCTGTGTGGGAGATGGGAGAATTATAAAGAGTGCGTTCTGTTTGGGGTGCGAGTGGGAACATACTTATACTAAATAGGTTCTCTTTGTGTCACTTTGAGACCGTTTGAGTGGTGTTGGTCAGAGGCCAATAATGTGGAACTGTGAAACACTATATTGTAATACTGTAGGAGGAAGATGGTGGTTTAGGGAGTCCATTTCCTAGTTGAGATGAACAGTTTTTCTCGGGTTTTCAGACTGAAATTTTACTAAAACAACCCCTCCAATCTCAGCTGCGTTGGTTTCTTCTTCAAAAAACAAATATCTGTGGTTTTGGAGCGTCCAAAAACTCATCCAGTCATGCTCCAATGTGACCTTCCAAAACAGACTTCAAGGTGTGAGACTCTGGGGAATCAAGCCATATAAACGTCATTTTCTCAGACTGGAAACATCCAGGAATTAAACCAACCAAGAAGTTTCTCCTTCTGACAACAACACTCAATGGATCGATCAACCGCAAGATATCAACCACACCCAAAAATTTACGTTTTTCAACACCCCTTCTCACTCATAACCTGTCAGTCGACCCTCCCAGAAATACTCTTCTCCAAGTGGATAGAATTCGCGAAATTGAAAAAGCATTTGTGCCTCAACCTTCAAAAGTAACACTAATTCGCTCTTACAGCTTTCACTTCACAAAATCCCCGACAACTACCCCTATATACTGCATGTAATCAAGACGACAATGAGTCTCATGACAGTACAGTAATACCAACTTTATCCGACCCCTAGAAACGCACGTGGAATCACCTGATTAGCCCATATGGAACCAATAGAGTGGCCATAAGAGATCCCAACTTACTCTTCTTCTTACTCCACACTTTTAAAACAGCCTCAAAGGCCTTAAACCAGCCCCAGTTGTCTTTTGCAACACAAAAACCCCCACGCACGGTATCTAAAAGGTCTAACGCTCCCTCCATTTAGCTTTTGACGTAACAGGTATCGTAGACAGCCCAGGACACCCACGATAATCACAGAACAAAGGGAGATACGCCGATTCTGAAGAGACAGATGTTCAGGAAATGGGAATTTGCATACACCCACGTCTTCACTATCACCAAAACCGCCCCTGAACGCCCCCACACCCACTCCCACCCCCCGATCCACTCCCAGCTGATAAACTTTTCACCTACATGGCCCAGACAGTATTACCACCGTGCGTGTGTCACGACATCAGTTTTTTTCTCCCCAGCTCTCCCTGCACCCAGCACCCAGCACTGTCCACCCCCAGCACGTGTGCGCTAGCCATGGAACCCAGATCTAAGAACCCGTACTCGGTGGCGCGAGTGTACGCGGATGTCAACGCCAAAATGCCCCAGCAGTACTGGGACTACGACAATCTGACGATAACGTGGGGCAACATTGAAAACTACGAAATCTACCGCAAGATTGGCCGGGGCAAGTACTCCGAGGCCTTCCAGGGCGTCTGTGTGGTCAACAAGCTGCAGTGTGTCATTAAGGTGCTCAAGCCGGTCAAGAAGAAGAAGATTAAGCGGGAAATCAAGATTCTGCAAAACGTGGCTGCCGGACCTAACATTGTCAGCCTGCTGGACGTGGTGCGCGACCCCATCAACAAGACGCCGTCGCTCATCTTCGAGTACGTCGAGAACGTGGACTTCCGCCAGGTCTTTCCCAAGTTCAAGGACTACGACATCCGCTACTACATCTACCAGGTGCTGGTGGCGCTCGAGTACTCGCACTCCAAGGGAATCATGCACAGAGACGTCAAGCCCCACAACATCATGTACGACCCGCGACGCGGCAAGGTGCGGCTCATCGACTGGGGCCTCGCCGAGTTCTACCACAGCGGCACCTACTACAACGTGCGTGTGGCCTCGCGGTGCTACAAGGGCCCCGAGCTGCTCTACGATCTGCAGCAGTACGACTACTCGCTGGATCTGTGGTCGCTGGGATGCACCCTGGCCGGCATCATTTTCCGCAAGGACCCCTTTTTCCACGGCTCGTCCAACCAGAACCAGCTGGTGGAGATCGCAAAGGTGCTAGGAACCTCGGACATGCACAAGTGTCTCACCAAGTACGGCCTCAAGCTGCCCGAAGTCTACAACGACATTCTCGGCACCTACCCGCGACAGCCCTGGGAGAAGTTTGTGACCACGGCCACCACCTCCATTGCCAACGCTACAGCCATCGACTTCCTGGACAAGATTCTTCGATACGACCACCAGGAACGTCTCACTGCTAGAGAGGCCATGGACCACGAGTACTTTGACCCTGTTCGAGACGACCACCGAAGCATTAATGCTGCCTAATAACCCTGCATTTGTATTCTATAGTAATGGCATGATTGTGAAATAATTGCACTGTAGCGAGTTGTACATATCAAGTAAAGCTCATCTAAATCACCTCCAAAGTCCGTGAAATTAGCATGTCAGTATAAAAATAAATGTCTAATACTGACGCAGTCGTTTCTAGGTAATATTCCTTTCTATTACTCCTCCTATTACCATTAATAACAATGTAGGTCATTTGCCACATCGGATGTACCTTCCCGAATAGGCAAGATTTAAAGTTTCGAAAAACACAAACCTCAGCTCCTTAAAACTCTAAAACACCGAAAAGTATCAATTGGGCGTCTGGTGTAGTTGGTTATCACATGCGCTTAGCATGCGCGAGGTCCCCGGTTCGATTCCGGTGTCGTCCACTTTTTTGCTTCTCTGAATATCATCTTCAGTTCTCAGGATAGTGGTTGTCTCTCTTTTTCAACAATTACACCTTTACAAAGGTTATGGCCAAAGAGAATGCCGTGTTAACTTTTATAAGTCCTATATCACGATCAAAATGTATCATCAGCATGTCACTACACCCTTAGTATCAATAAAATAATTCAATATATCCATATATCCGTTAGTTAACATCCTCTTTATACTTGAGATCGTAGTGCACTCCAGTGAGCGCCGCCAAAGCATCCAACAACTGGCCAATCTCAACTCCGTGAGTACTGGCAGAAGTGTTGATATTGTCAATGTTGATGGGCTCAAAGTCTCCAGCAATAGCCACAGTATGTCTCATACAGAGCATCATGACAGCATTTTCAATTCGGGTCACAATGTTCTCAAAGTACATGCCCAGCTCAGACTCAGGGGTAGGAGCAATGTGCTGAATGGCATGTCTCTGCATGTCCTTCAAAGAAAGAGGGCGAGACTGGCCGTTGATACGAGCACACACATACTCGAGACGCAGCGCAATCTCCAACACCTGAGAGAGCAAGTCTGAGGTAAACCCACCAGCCTTCTTCTTCTTGGGATGCAGCAAGTCCTCTTGCATGCCATGCCGAGAAGCCAGAGGAGCAGAGTAGACCAAAGACAGAAACTCCGGGTTTTCAAGACCCTTGAGCTTGAGCTCACCAATATCCTTGATGATCCACCCCAGAGAGTCCAGCATATCCAGGTTCTGTGTGATGGCCTGACCAGTAATCTCATCGTGGAAGACATCTGCCATACTGAGTTCAGGGTCAGCGACCAGTCTGTTCGTCATGTCCTGAACCTTTCGCACCTTGGAGACAAAGTCCGCAGACACTGTAATCTGTCCACCATCGGCCACAGCCGACACACGAGCAGCTCGGTTGACCATGGGGCCAAAGTAGTCCATTCGACGAGTGATGGGATCGGGTTCACACACAGGAGAACCCCAATGGATACCCATACGCACAGACAGACCTCTGAATACCACATTGCCATCGTCGTCTCTGACTTCATATCCTTCCTCAGACTCCAAGATCTCAGCTGGCCAATCAGCAGCGAGAAGCTGTTGCTGAACCGAGAAGCACCAAAGCAGGGCAGAAGTGGGGGTGGTGAATGATACCATAAAGGCATCTCCTTCAGTCTTCACCTCGTATCCTCGCAGAATCCTCAGCTGCCGTCGCATGATGGCGTTATGGATCTTGATGGCTGATCGCATGGCAATAGGATACGTCTCCCACAACAAGGTGGAGTTCTTGATATCCGTAAACACCATTGCCATCTCTCCCTCAGGAGGATCAACCTCAGAACCAAGACGAGCCAGGTTGGAGTCTTCGGGAAGCAGACTCTTGTCCCGCCGCTTTCTGTAGGGCTGGAACAACTCCTCTTCACCAACAGCAGGCAGACCAGACACAAAGTTGGAGTGGTTGGATTTTCGTTTGGTGCCAACTCCCAGCACCATAACCATGAGCTTGTCCGAAGCACCATAAGAGATGGCAAAATCTCGGAGCTTGGCAGCGGCAAGCATTGGGTCCTGGGACTCTGTTCGAGCAATATCCACGGCTGTCTCGTAGCTGATAACTTCCCACAGCTGCTTGGAACCAATAATAAGCAGTTCATCAGAGTCGTTGAGTTCATAGGACATGATATCTGGACGAGCCTGAATATGGGGGATGAGATTGTAAAAGCCAAAGGCCCTGGAGACGTCACAGACGCCATCCAGCTTACCATGGGCCGAGATGAAGCCTCCTCCGGCTCGTACTCGGCCGAGCTCTTCAGGCTCAGTGGGGTCATGGCGAGTAGTCAGCAGACGATGCTCACCTGTACCCTTGGACAAAATGCACATACTGTCGCCAACATTAGCCACATACATTTTGTTCTCGGCGATGTAACAGATGGTGGCACAAGAGCCAGTAAGACCGTCAGCTTGGTTGAGATGGGTGGTCGTAGAGGTTCTGTGAGCATAAGAGGAAGAGTGGACACGTTCCTCAGAGGGCGTCAGAGCGGCGGCTCCAATGTCTCTGTTAGCAGCCAGGAAGGCACGCTTGAGAGCATCCTCGATGGTGTCATCATCTCTCATTTTTCTCAGCTCATCCTGGAACAAGGCTCCAAACGTCTCCTGCAGCAGCTTGGACACCTTGTTACCTGTTCGAGGGTTGATTTCGTTTCTTCCATCAAACATGCCTACAATCACCTCGTTTTCGTTGCCTCTGAACCGCTCTACCACCATGTCGATAATAGAGAGGTTCTCGTGCTGTCCAAGTGAGTCAGCCATACCGTAAGGCATGGAGTTGATCTCGGAACCATAGGTTCGCACTCGGCAGTTCTCAGTCTGATCAGGAACAGAAGGAGTTGTGAGAGTGACATCCATGAGACCAAGGACCCTCAGCTGAGACAAGACAGTAAAATCAGACAGATTCTTCTGTTCGCTCCCATCGTTATGTCGCATTAGGTTGTTGAAGTTGGTGGCACTCTTGATCTCCAGTCGCTTGTTGCCACTGAAAGAAAGGTACTTAAGATCCAAGTTCCAGTTCCAGTTCCAATCATAAGGCCAGTTGGAAATGTTATACTTCAGCTGGTTAGAAGACACATCAAGAACTGTTAGATGCATAATCTTACCCAGCTCGGCGGGGAGGGAGTGCAGCTTGTTGCCGTTGACATGAAGCGTTCTCAGAGTCTTGATGTTCTCGAAATCATCTGCAGGGAGCGAGGTAAGGTTGTTTCCAGAGAGATAAAGCTCAGTGAGCCGGTTCAGTCGTCGAAGAGCTCCATAGGGAATGTCCATCAGTTCGTTATACGACAGGTTAAGAACCTGGAGAGAGGTCAATAGAGACAGCTCCTCAAAGCACTCGTCGTTGAGTCGATTATCAGCCAGTGACAGTATCAACAGAGAGTTGGCCATGGTAGTTCTTGCAGACACGGCAGGCTCACGGAATGTGCCTGGGGATGCAGTCATTTTGGGCGAGTTGAGCGCTGCATTGTAAGCCAGACTACCACGCCGAGATGTCTCTCCTGGACTCAAAGTACTGGAAACAGAAAATGTAGATGGCCGTCTGATCCGCATCTCGTAATTAGAGTCGAACTCGGTTGTGCTGTTGTCGAGGTTGGGGTTGAGTCGGTGGAAGGCATCACCAGAAGACACAGAAGAAACGTGGAACTTGTGTTTAGGGAACGAATCAAGCAAGTTGGACGATACATTGAGGGTCGATAGGACGTTCAAGTTCCAAATCTCGTCTGGCAGCTTTCTCAGGTTATTGGAGTGAAGATCCAGAAACTGGAGAGTGGTGAGCTGCCCAATAGACGGAGGCAGCACTCCCAGATTGTTGCCGACAACAGACAGGTAGATGAGCTTTCGCAGACTGCCCAGTGACGAAGGAAGGGAAACCAGATGGTTCTTGTCGAGGACCACTTTCTCGAGGTTGGGTAGTCGGTCGAAAAAGTTGTCAGGAAGGGTCGACAGCTTGGCTTTGGAAAGATGCAACACAGTGAGTGTGTGGAGAACATTGGACACGTTGACCTCCGTGAACGGGTTTCTGTCAAAGTACAGGCACTGCAGAGTCTCAAAGTTGTGCTCGTACGAGGTGATCTGGTTCTTTGAAGCATACAGCACCTCTAACTGAGGCAAAGAAGACAAGACATCGACACTAGTGAGTCGATTGTATCTGACATCCAACTCCTTCAGTGAAACCAGGTTCTGGATCTCATCTGGCAGCTCTTTAGAGATGTAGTTGTTGTTGAGCACCAATCTCTCCAGCTTGAGTAGCTTGGAAATGGAGGCTGGAACCGAAGAAAGACGGTTGAACGAGAGATCCAGCTCAATGAGATTGCCCAGGTTGCACACACATGTGGGGAACTCTGCCATGTTGTTGTTGGCCAGAGACAGCCGTCTCAGCTGCTTCAACAGCGCCAGATTGTTGGGGATGCGAGTCAGCTGGTTGCAGCTCAGATCTAGAGTCGTGAGAGCACTCATTCGCTCAAACCGAATCTGAGCAATGTCTTTGATCATGTTTCGGCTCATGTCCAGGTACTCAAGGAAGAAAGCATGCGAAATATTGACTGGGAAGAATCGAGATCGGTTGCCAGAGAACCGCAGATTTTTGAGGTTGATACAGCTCTGGATGAAATCAAGAGGAATGGAGATGCTGGGGTTGTTGGAAACATCCAAGTACTCGATTTCATTCGAAAACTGGTAAAAAATAATGGGAATGGTCTGCAACTCCAGATTCTGCAAGTCCGCATGAACATAGTCTCGCGACATAATGGCTTCCTCCTCAGGTGTGAAAGTTTGGATAGACGAAGGCAAAAACAGGAAGCGGCAGAGATAACTTAAATCTTCTCGTCCAACCTCCACGAGCCTGTCTTTCTCGGTGTAACCCATGAATTCAAGGAGAATCTTCTGGTAAAGCAAAGGCTTTTCCAGCAAGTCTAGAACACGGGTGAGGCCTCCAATTCGCACACAGAGCTGGTATCCCTTGACTGAAGGCAAAAAGAACTTTTTACCAAGAATCTGAATGAGCTCAGATACGGTGGTTTCCAAAGGACACACAATCGTACCGAAAGAGTCATCCTGACGGAAAATACGCACAAAGTAGTTGACCGGAGGTTTGCCAGGAATGTGCGTGCTGACGTCAGTGACGTTAGCAGTGTAAGCCTTGGTCTGCGCTTCAGGCGGGATACCGTACTGTTCTCGTGTAGGATCAGCATAGGTCTCCACCACCTCCTCCAGTTCCATGGTACCACCGTTTGAAGTGTCTGCCACAGCCCAGGACTCGGGGGCACTCCATTGTCCTCCATGGTTGCCGGTGAGTGCCTTATCATCGTTTCCAATGAACGAGAGATCTGTACCTGCACCACCCATCATGGCTTGAGGACCCGCTGGTGTTTCTGCGCTGTTGACACCAGGAATGGTGGCCAAGGCCGGATCGCCTCCACCAATTGGACCACTGATGCTACCTCCAGGAAGGAGAGGTGGCGCTAGTGCCCCGGGAATAGTGTCTCCGGCTCCGGAGACTGAGGAAACCCCTGAGGCTTCTGAAGAGTGACGATGTCGTGCCTGTGTTGGCTGTCCTGGTGGTCCCATGTTGGTCTGATGTGCTGCCGATGGTCCCCCAGCATCGATGATTCCATGCATAGAATCCAGATCGGTGTCGAGGTTGTAAAAGTTGGCGTTGGCGAGACTTGGGCGTTTGCTGATCATGTTCATCATGTGCTCACGAGAGGTTCGGTGAGGGTCCAGATGTGAGACAGTTGATGCAGATCGAGCGGCGACCTGTTGCTGCTGCTTGGCGTGCGATTGTGGCTCGGGGACTGAAGCCACGGAAGCGTTTCGAAATGGCTGTGTGTGTGACTCTACCGGGTTGATTGTTCCATCGAAAGTGTGTGATTTTGCGCTCTTCTTGCTCTTGTCCTTGTGGTCTGTGTTAGTTGTTGTCTGTGTGTTTTACGTCCTGGTACAGGATTACTCACGAATCAGCTTGCCGATGATGTTCTTGGAAGACTTTTTGGCCTTGTGTGCCAAAGCTGCAAGCGTGTCTTCCTCATCCTCGCTGCCAAGATGGTTGTGTGAATGCGCACGGGTGATGCCGTGCTTCCCCTTGCCGCTATGGACACTGGACGAGTCGTCGAACTGAGCCGACGTTGCCGCCTTGTGGAAGTTGCCCTGGTCGGGCTTACTAAAGGAACGGGCAGCTCTCAGCTGGTGGCCTTCTCCAGCCATGGACGGCGACGGTGTGCGTTCATCATCATCGTGCTTTTTGTTGAAGAAAAACATGGACTTTGATGGCCGGGGCAGCTTGATTTTGTGGTGCTTCTTGCTGCCTGTCGAAGGTGAATCCGAGTCCGCACTGGTGTCGTCGGACACAAACAGGTCCATGACCTTTTGGGGGATACTCTTTTTGGATCCCGTCGAGCCTGTGGTGCCCTGGGACGCGTAACTGGGTCGTCTGTCGACATTGGTGCTGATAGGAGTCACTGCGCGCGATCCTGACTGGGACGGCGTTCCGGTTCCAACAGGGGTGATGACAGTGGGTCTGTCGGGAGGAGGAGCCGGAACGTTGCGTGACAGCGAGACGTGTGCTCGGGCATGGGGGTCGAGGGTGGAGTACAGCGGGTCGTCTACGGAGTTGGAGGCGCCGTGGCCCGGTTCCCAGCGGGGCTCCTTGGGGTCGTTTGAAGGCGAGCTGTGGTAGTTTTTGGACGACGAGGACGGCGCAAACTCGTAGTCGGGATCGATTCCGGCCGTGAACGGGGTTCTGGATGTCGGGGAGGGGGGGAGGTCGTCGTGGTTGTACGTGTTTGAGGTGGGCGAGACTCCGTCGTTGGAGAAAGCGTTGAGTCTGTGTTAGCACGGGATATCGGGGCACGGTGTTACAGAGGGCGTGTCAATTGGGTGCTGTGGGGGCCCTCGTGTCGTGGGGTATGTTGGGCGTGTGAGGGCATCCTGGCGGGAGTGGGGTTTCTGGGCGCGATGGCTTTTGCCACGTAATGGGTCACAGAGGGCGTGTCAGAGACACAGAAAGGTGGGGAACAGGTCCAGGAGTATATAAAGCTCCTGACTTGCCCCATGGGACGTGACCTATGAAGTCACACCGCCCAGTGAGCTAAAACCAAGGCACCAGGGACGCAATTCGCCACCGAAACCGCGGTTTGACGCAGGCTGATACTCACCGATTCCAGCCCTCGCGAGGCTGGCCATTGCCGATATCCAGGGGATCCATGGCACTGAGAACAAGTTGAGTGTCTCGGTGCTATGTCGACATGCACGGAATGTGTCTTCTGGCTGTAGTTAATTTGTTTTGCAGGCAACACACATTTTAACCGGCAACCTTAAAGGCAGAAAGGAAGCGACAGGCGTCCGTTGGGTTGGTCGGCCTGTAATAACGTCCAGGGGGGCAGGGGGACTGCTGATTATTTCCGGCGGTGGATGTCGTGGAGAAACACGTCTCTGAAACTGCGAAAGAGCTCTTTTTTTTACGCCACCTTGAGCCATTTGGATCCTCTCTCCCAGTCGCCACATTGGCAGTTTTTCTCTCTCTTCTTTTTTTTTTTTTTTTTTTTTACCCTTCGTTCGCAATTATTTTTATTTCTGCCGAAAACTTCCAACTGCATCACACATGTCGCTGGGAGCCCTGAGATGAATTTATATCTCGACATGCACATTAATCGGACCCTGTGGCCCTGCAGACTGCGACCGCTTGCCCCCCTTCTGCGCCTCTTCCCGTCTCCCCCCCTGAGCCACGTTGTCCTTTCGCAACAGCTACGTTTCAGTGGTGATATACACGTGGCCAAAAAAAAACCGTCGTATTTCGTATTCGTCTACTGTCGGGGGAGAAGAGAAAAAAAAGTTTGTGGGCAAAATATTTTTTACGGCCCAGGTAGCTATCAACAGTGTCGGCATGTGATTGTGGATGTGCACTTTTGAGCGCTTGAGATGTTGGCCAAGAGTGTCGAAAAGCGGTTGGTTGGTTTGCGACTCGAACAGCGAATCCTCCACACGCACATTTCCGTTGGTTTTGGGTCTGCAGTTACCTTTGGCTGTAGTTATTACTGAAGCGCAGTCTACTGCACAAGACTATAGTGAGCTAGGTGGCCATCCAGAAAGGGAGTGGAAAAACACCCATTGGCGAAGTGTCTGAGGACTGAAAACGGCGCCAGTGGAATCTGTGTCCGATTTTACGTTGATTCCGCTTTTCAAAACTGTTTTAGCAGCTCTGGAGCACATTTTTATCGACAGTCATTTTATGAATCCACCTTTCATCTTTTGCAATTTAGTCTAGTGCCATGTGGGTTGTGCATTAGCTGGGTCGGACCTAAACAGAAAGTGACTCAAGTTTGGGTGAATTAGTGTGAAGGTATTGCAGGAGGCAAGATTGCAACTTTGATTCCTGAGGACTCGTTATATAAAGGGACAAGTGGGGCATTTGGGCCGAATCTGAAGAGTGCATTCGTCGCGAAATTTCTTTGTGGATCTACTGGTGCAACTCTGGTTTTTCTGAAACCAGTGGAAAAGCGTTTGATGACGATGCTAGAAGGAGCAAGTGGAACGTTATCCTCTCTAATCTAAGACATTGCCCCTGGTATCCTACAGTGACTGATCCCTTACAGGGAGATACTGTTCTAATTATAGGTCTGTTGGTGAGTATTTCAGGACAGCCGGAAAGAGTCAGGAGACTGATTATTCAGTCATTTCGCATTCTCAGTGTGGATTTTGTTGAAAAATGCAGTTTCAAGATATGCAGTATGAAGCATAACTAGACCATCCAACAGGACGGTCGATTTAGATGTTGGGGAAGTTTTATGTACAGAGTACTTGAAACTGGGCTCATTCTCAGTAAACTAGAATTTCATGTTCAATGCACTTTTCAGTTTTCTCATTACGTCGATATGGAGTCGACTACAGCGGTACATATAGTTATACCTGGAGGAGTGCAATTTCTAGGCCAATTTCCCACTTCAAAGCTAACAGAATGAACTGTTTCAGTCGGAGAATTTGATCCAATATCTCAGTGTATCGAATATCAATGGTCTACACCATGTTCTGTAGCTCAAGTTCTACCAATGGGCTGCCCTCCATACTCCCTGAATGACCTCGAGTCGTAATCTGTATAAATATATTTGATAAATATCTGAATTATTCCACCCACGTCAATAACAGCATCCGGAAGACGCCGGTTCAGTGACATCCACTCGTCGGGAAGCTCCATTTTCCAATTCAATTGGTTCTTGAGTAGCCACACCTTGAGAGGCTCTTCTAAGCAGAGGAGAGCTCGATGAGTTTTTGCGCGAGGAAGAATTTGACGAAGACGACGGCTTGGACTCCTTGGCATCGTCACTTTTCGCCTCCTGTTCACCTGCTCGTGTGCTGAAAAACCGTGAGAGTGCCGAAAACCCCTTCTTGTCCTTTTTCCGTCGTTTAGACTCCCGTATAGACCTGTCCCATCGCGGAACGTCTCCATATTGTACTCCACTGTTCATGTCTTCTGGGTCGATGGCTCCCAGCTCGATTTTCGTGAGTAGCTGGGCTGCAATCTTGTCAAAAACGTCTTCGATGCCCTTGCCTGTTTTTGCCGAGCATGTGGTGACTGTGATATCTGGATTTTGCTGTGAAAACTGCCGGATTTCCGCCTGAGGAACCAGCCACGTACGGTCGGCGTCAGCCACAAGGTCCATTTTGTTGCCGCAGGCCACCATAGTCACCTGAGAAGACGTCAGGCTCCGGACATCCTGTATGAATTCGCCCAGCTGTCGAAAGGTGGATTTGTTTGTTGTGTCGTATACCAAAACCACGCCCGCAGCTCCTCTGTAATAGCTCCTGGTAAGCGCCCTGAACCGCTCCTGGCCCGCCGTGTCCCAGAGCTGTAGCTTGATTCGTGTCAAGTTGGACCCCTGACCGACCCTGACTATCTTGGATGCGAATTCGACGCCTATCGTTTGCGACGAAGACACCTTCCATTCGCCCTTGACGAACCGGTGCATGATGCAAGACTTTCCGCACCCCGAGGGCCCCAGAAGAATGACTTTGGCGATGTAGTCATACCGCAAGTCGCTATCAAAGTCCGAAGCGTCTGTGGAGTTTGAGGTTGAATTTGACGGCATTGTGTGCTGAAAAGTGTTGTTGTAAGTGTGCTCACGGCTTTTGTCGTGCGTGGCTTCCCCGTAATAGTCGCTTGTCTCGACTCCTTCCCCCCTTTTTTCGTCGTTTATCACCGTGTGGTTGTGTTGTTGTTGTCTTGAGACTGTGAGCTTTTCGGTCGTATCAGTGGACGTGCCTGATGCAGTATGACGTAGAAATATGGAACGATGTCAGGAATATGCCGTGGATAAAAAGCTGTTGTTGAGAGAGAAGATATTTCTGAAGAATGTGGATGTGTAGATAGCAAGAGTATCTGCCGACCCGATAACCGGCTATAGCAGTCTATTTTGGCCGGATAAGACGTCTTTTGTTCTTGTTCGTTTTTCCCTTCTTTTTTTTTTTTTTTTGTTTGTTTCTTTTCCCGCTAGTCAAATTAGCTGTGCATGGGGGGGGGGGGGGCCGACAGGAGGACCAGAAGAGGGGGGAACATACCCAAAGGACACGTAATAGGCGACTTGTGCGGAATGTGAAGAAGCAAATATGTGTCAAATTCGCCACCCATTCTAAAACTTGTTTCAGAATTGTTGTAGCTGCTCTATTGGTCGAACTGGAGCCCCAAGGTCGTCTTACTCTGTCTCTTGAAATGAGTCCAACTTAGCTCATCGTTAATTTTTTTTTTTCCGTTTTTTGACCCGTTCTCTAAAACTCCCTGAGCTTATGTCTAATTAGGGGGGGGGTTAGACTAAGGAGTGGAAAGGAAAAGGTGGCGAAAAAGTGGAAAAAGTGGAAAAAGTGGACGGGAAATATGTGGGCCAAAAGTGGATAAAGTGGTTTGAAAGGGACTTGAGATGGGAGTAAACTGCACCCTCGCTCTTGGTGTGCTTCAGGGGTAGTTTTGGATAACTTTTGGAAAATGCTTACTAATCAGAAATTGATGATTTTGCGATTTTCGTGATTTTGAACGATGTTTTGTAAATATGATTGAAGTAATGAAAGCGATGCACTCTTTTGAATTCGTAGCGCCCACAGTATGGACCAAGTTTGGTTGCTCCATTTGAGAATTACAGCTAGTCGTTCCATTTGGTCGTGTGACACTTCTTGGCTTTGATAATAAAAGCGTGATTGGAAGCCAGAGGCTGAGAGTTCTGTTAGTCGGAAGTTGAGTTCGACCAAGAGCGGCAATTTCAACAAGTGTCATTGCTCATTTACGACTCAGCTTGTCTCATTGAGCATTTGTCATGTTTTACTTTGTTGCAGTGGGGATATGGATGTCTAAAGAGAACTTCATCTGTGAGTTGATTCCAACTTGGGTGGTATCACTATACTTTTTTCTGCACTTTCGTGTCTGTAGATTGTCGCTCTATTCAGAAGACCTCTGACTCCGAAACTCGACTTACATATTGAATCTCTGGAGAGTGCAATATTCTCATCTGTCCTGTCATATTGACTCTAGCCTGTCTTGCTTCATTCCATGTTCTGTACTGACAGGAGGCAAAGAAGAATATTGTCATTTCAGTTCCATTCGCGATTCAAAACATGGATACAATCAACTTTCAGCTCCAAATGGCGGCATTGAACCAAAAAATGCACTCTTATCACCATTCATCTGCTGACCTGAACTGGCCCTATACATCCAACAATCAATCGTCTATTCAGGAAAGCTAAATGGTTGTCGCAATCAACCTACAAGTCACCGACCTTGGCGGTCTTGCTGACATCGTCGTAAGCATCGAACCGTCGCTGGTGGCCAACGGGAATGTTCTGTCGAGCAGCATCCAGCTCAGCGGGCTCGAGCTCGGCATAAATAATGGTCTCGTCCACATCAGCCTCGGCAACAATCTTTCCAAGAGGATCAGACACCAGAGAATGGCCGTAGGCATGGTAGCCCTCGCCGAGCTCCTGGGCGGGAGAACAGGCAACCACGTAAACCTGGTTGTCCACGGCCCGCGCTCGAGCCAACAGATGCCAGTGAAGAGGACCGGTGGTGGTGTTGAAGGCGCCGGGGTAGATCATGGCAAAGGCGCCCTTTCGAGCCGCGGTGGCTGCCACCTCGGGGAACCGAATGTCGTAGCAGATTCCCAGACCCACCTTTCCGTAGCCCTCCAGGTCGAAAACTGTGATTTTGTCGCCTCCGGTCAGCGTCTCGCTCTCCTTGAAGGTAATCTTGCCGGGCACGTCAATGTCAAACAGGTGGAGCTTTCTGTGCTTGGCAATGATGTCTCCTGAGGGGCTGAACGCCACAGAGGTGTTGTACACCTTGCCGGCGTCGGACTCGGGGTAGGAGCCTCCGACGAGGAAAAGTCCGTGCTTCTTGGCGAGATCTGACAGCGCCGTTGTGGTTTCTCCGCCGGGGATCTTCTCGGCGTACTTGGGGAAAGCCGAGACGGCGTAGGGCGAGTTGAAGCACTCGGGCAGAACCACGAGCTTGGCGCCGCTGGCTGCGGCCTCGGCAACCTTGGAGGTCATCTTGGCAATGTTGGCGGCCTTGTCGGCTCCGGCGGCAAACTGCACGAGAGCCACCTTTAGCGATTGTTTGAGAGACATGTCTTTTTTTGATGTGATGTGTGGTGGTGTATCATCTGGGGAGCTGTTGGGTATATATGCTGTATTAGAGTTTTTTAGGTTCAGATAGGGTGTGGCGATTGGATATTTGTCGGCTCTTGTGGAGGCTCAATTGAGTGCCTGAAAGCGGAATAGGCGTACTGTACGTGTTATAACTGTTGTGGCAAAATCTGGAGTCACTTGGAGCAGTATTGAGAGAATTGGAGTGAAGTGCCGTGTGGGGTTGCTGCAGATGTGTGTGGGGGTAATAGATTGCAAGTCGTGCATAATGTCAGAAAGGGCGTGAACCTTTTAATATCGTATCCATGACAGTAATAATGTACTGAATGATAGACGTAAGTCTCAGAACTCTCATGGTACTCTTAAATACTTATTTGGACGCCAATTGCGGTTTTTGTGCACAGGAAAAGTTCTCATCGAACTGTGGCTTATGCAGGTGACTGCAGCTATGACCAAGGTTGAAAATAATATTGATCAAGCGGGTCTAATATGAAAAAACGGCTATTGATGGAGTTTTACTGAGCTAGAAAAAATGTTCGATTGAGATCTTGTTTATAGAGAAGCGGTCAGAGTACAATGCTGTAGTTGATAGTAAACCGCTAGAGAGTGCCGGTGGCTCATTTTGGAAGATATTCGTTGCAAAAAGACGAGTTGAGGGTCACTGTTCACTGGGCTGTCTAAACGCTCACTATATCATTACATGTTAGTTATTTGTCCTATATATATGCTCGATATATCGTTTGGAATCGATTAGAAAAGAATCTTCTGTATAAACAAGGGATCTCGTACAAATGGATAGAACTTATATCGTCTCTGTAAGATCACTAACTGCCAACATAATGAGCTTCGATGACGATTCAGGTGCCATCAAACCCCATTTCCTTATCTCTATGACGTATACGCTCAAATTCTAGTCAATGATGACCAGCCAATACCAGTGCTACCGACCAACAAATGTCACGACATAAGCCACGACAAACAGACTGAACAGCGGCTTGAAACCTGCAAACAGCTATAGCGCTTGAAACTTGCAAACAGCTATAGCACTTGAATCTTTGCTAGGATGACCACAGAGTACTGTACCTGAGACGAATGAGCAACATAGATTACTAATAAAGTCATAAGTTAATTCTCAACTTACTGGACTTAGTATTAATAGACGTAGAAATGGAACTGTATACCAGAGAGAGTCGTAGTCTGTTTGTATACAGTCCTTTCTGTGAAAAAGAAGTCAGATGGACATGATCTGGGGGGTATAATACACGAATCATTCTCATGTTCATATTGTTACATCTTTATCGGTACTCCCATCTTCTACACCACTCACTAAGATTTCAAAAACCATACAATCTATTATGCTAATTCCACTAATATCCAACTCTCAGGTAGTTGATAACTCCCTGGCAGTACTTGACAGTGTCCTCCATTCGGTTAGACTCCTGCTCGTTGAGTTCCTTCCATCGAGTCAATGCCTCCTTGAGTGGCTCACAAGGCTCAACCTCCTCCTCCTCCTCTTCGTCATCATCATTAGTTCCCTTGACAGACTTGGGGTTGATAGCTGCCATGATCACATCACCATGCGATCTAAGGAACATGTTCATCCATGCCTGGCCAAGCTCATAGTTGGTTCTCTTAGAGAGACATGCAGCCATGGCATCAATGAACGAGATGAGTTCAGTGAAGGGGGCCCAGGAGTTGAGAGATCGGATTTCGAGATCAGTAGCAGCAGGAGCCATGTTGGCAAGATGCTCAATGAATTCGAGGTACTCACCTGACTGAGCAGCCTCTCTCAAAAGACGAGAAAAGGTGGACTCGCCCATGGCGTCAAAATGAGAAGGAACAATACCATCAGCAGATTCACTGACAGCCTCCTTCTTGTCGCCTTGAGTGAGCTGAAGGAAGAAAGGAGCCTGCTCGGGAGCCTTGAGTGCCTCCTTAGGCTTGTTTCGCATCTTAATGGTGTCGAGGTTGACGAGAGTGTTCATCTTGGAAGGAGGAGCAAGAGACAGGGTCAATAGTGCCTCCTCAATCTGGGCAACTGAAGCAGCAAGGGACTGATCCTCAGTCTCGGTGATCTCAAAGGCGGCATCGACAACGGAAGACTGCGCCAGTGATCCAACTGCATCCATCTCTACGCTCTTGGTTTCATTTTCAGGAGCAGGAGCAGCAGAAATGTCAACAAACTGGCCTCGGTTAGACCACAGGCACACACCGTTGCCAGCAACATGAGAGGTAGCGAGCCAGTCACCGTTCTTGCTCATCTCCACGTTTGTAGCGACAGTATCCAGTCGAATGACATCAATACAAACACCAGTGAGAAGATCCCAAGTGCAGATGGAAGCGTCCAGAGATGCTGAAATAATCCACTTGGCGTCGGGGGAGAATGTAATGTCCGTAATCTGGTTCTCGTGTCGTCCTTCCAGTACTCGAACCACTCGCTTAGTAACTGTATCAATCACAATGACGGAAAAGTCGTCCAGAGCGCAAGCAATCAAGTCAGATGAATCATGAAGAACCAGCTTGGTGATGGGAGCCGAGAGAGTGACGGAATCAAGCAGCTTACCAGTGTGAAAGTCGTGGAATCTAATCTTTCGGTCAAGAGAAGATGTCATGACAGTTCTATTCAGAGAGTCAACGCAAATTCCAGTAATGGCCTTCTTGGGACCATCAGCAAGTCTTCGTCGCTGAATACCAGACTGCATGTTGAAAATACCCACAGCACCGTTGGCGGATCCAACCAGTCCGAAATTTCCACAGGCGGAGATAGTCACGGCCTGGGCAATGCCACCGTCTGGGGTGGGCAGCTTGTATGCTCCGATACGTCCTCGGTGGCCATCCCACGTTTGTGCGTAACTTTCTCCCTTGTGAGTGGTCAGAATAGAGTCCCATTCCTGCTCTCTGATTTTAGTCTGGGCCAGAGAAGTGACAGGAGGCAGCTTGATTCGCAGATTCTTGGCGGGTCCGGCAACTCGAGCATTGTTCTGGAATCGGGGGTTGGACTTCTGGTCATCTGTCAGCTTGCTAGTATGCGAAAACTCCTGGTTCTGGGCATCCTTTCGCAACGAGAATCGCCACATGGAAGCGTCGTTGGAGGCAGAGACGAGGAAATGAGCCTCTTCGTCCACAAACTTGATGGATGTGGGAGGCGCAGAGTGGCCGGCTCGGTGTCGCAGGGCACGAGGAGGAGCCACAACGGTCTGGTTGGACTCGGACATGACAGGGTCAAACACCCACTCTCTCAAGGAGTTGTCTCCTCCACATGTGAGGAAGGCAGGCATACCTGGCAGGAAGACCAGTGATGTGACTCCTCCCTCTGCCTCATCGTGGGCCTGTCGTAGCACGTGCAGTCGCTTCTGAGAGTTGAGGTCGAAGAAAAAGGCATCGCCAGAAGCAGTACCTACTCCGAGATGAGCAAATCCGTCGGATCGGAAGGACAGACTGTTGACCCGGGATCCAGTGTGGAAGGTCATGAGCTTCTCACCCAGCTTGAGGTTGTAGACGTGAGTTTTTCCGGAAGCTGTACCCACACCAATGTAGTTGACGACGGGGGCCTCGACAACGGCCGTGATTTCGTCGTCGGATCCGAGCTCGTTGGTGGAGTAAACCACCTTGCCGGTTCGGATGTTGACGAGAAGTAGCGATCGTTTTGTGGCCACCACAATCTTGTTGAGGTAGGTGGGAGGGTGGATGATGGAGTGTGCTGCTCCCACCGAGTTGGCGAGTGTCACAGTGGTGTAGTGCTCGAACTGAGGCTCCAGCTCGTCTCGGTTCTCGTCCTCCTCATTGTCGTCCTCCTCGGGCTCCACCTTTTGGCCTCGCTTGAACACAAAGATCTGGCTGCTGTTGATTGCAACCAGGTTGTCACCAAACGACTTGACAGCGACAAGCTTGTCCTTTGTGTCGCACTCGAGCTGGTACAGCAGCTTTCCTCGGAAGTAGACGCCGATGACATTGTCCCACGTGGCGTAGACGTAGGGTCGGTGGAAGTGCAGCGACTGGATGGGCGAGGGAGTCTGAGGAGAGGTCACAAACATGAGATGCAAAGTGGACACGTCATAAATCTGGACCGCTCGTCCGACACTGCAAGCCACCAGAAAGTTTCGGCCGAAAGACGACACAGAAACAGGTGTAGAGTTGGCGACATGTCCAATAGTCTGTGTTAGTACTTGTGTGTGTGTGGTTGCGGGAGGCGTGTAGTTTTACTCACTCGGAACGGAGTGAAAATCTTTGAGGCAGAGCCAACGACCCGGTCGCGAACGGCCAGCTCGTCGGACTCTACTCTTCGTTTCTTCTCTATCGCAGGCATCAGATCTGGTGTATGAGATGGGACCTGATAATGCTGTGATAGTTTGATTGAAAAAAATTTGGGAGGTGCATGACATGAAGGCTAATTGAGCAGGGGTCGTAACCTGTAGAAGAAAAGTTTCAAAACGTTCATTATTACTAGAACGAGCCTATCGATGTTGGGCTTGTTAATTCTCTACTGATACTGAGCTCTGATTTACTGAATAACTAGCCATCTCTGTCTGAACAATGTTTCATCCAGATGCATGAGTCAGGCAAGGGTAAACTTTGGCTCCACAGCACGTGCCATTAGGTTTCTATGGAGTTCCAGAGCAGGTGGGGTAGCCGCTGGTTTTTGATGTTTTCAATATTTTGAAAAATGAATTGTCCTCAGGAGACTGTCCTCATCATAATGTCGTTTTCAGATTTTGATTTGGAGCCGTTTTGGGAAATCCCAGCGTTTGTAAAAGTGGAGACTTATTGGGTGCCATGAAGACTAACAGCACCTCGAGTGGGAAACTAAACTCATCAGCTGTAAAGCTAGCGCTGTTTTGAAATCATCGGTAGACCCTTGAGGCTATTCCGAGTAGTCGGGTACAATTTTGGTTCCTATCGGGGCAATATTCACCCTAATTGATTCCGAGTCATTCCGAAACACCAACAAAATTAGTCAGCAAATATTTCCGTGGTAAAAGCCTGCCACGACCAAAAAAATACCAAATACCGTACCCAAATCCAATATTCCCTACTCCCCACATCACTTCCTATCCCACCCTTCAGTGGATCTACCGAACATCATGTTACATCTATCTTCAAAACCCGTCCAATCAAAAACGACGAAAACGAGATTTGCAAAAATACGAGATATACGATTTTCTAGAAGCAGAAGAATACCCGTCTTTTCCCGACAGAAAAAGAAACATCCAACGGCCTCATCTGATAATACGAATTTCTCTTTGTTTGCATTTTTTATTTTATTATTTTATTTTCAGGACAAAAAACGGCAAATTACAACAGTCCAGTAGAATGGGCAGTGTTCAACACGCAGTGCTGTAGGGTGCCTAATCTGCAAGTGCGGGCGAACATGACATGAATAAGAGACGTTTGTAACTCGACTTCCTGGCATCCGATTTCATTTCTGAAAACACCAGCTAGTTCACAAACACGCCCTAATTCCATTCCCCTTGCAATCACTCCCATGACCCCGAAACTGGCGCCTTTCAGATACTCCCCCGCAGTAACAAAGTTGCGCCGATATTTTTCGTGTATGCGCAGCAGCTAAACCTTATTCTCGATCTCGACGACTGCGTCAATGTAGCTACCAGCTTATCTTCTTACTTCTTTCTTTACCTAGACTTTTGACGAGTGACAGTCCTTCTGAAACAAGTGCGACACAGCCAAAGTCTCTTTGACGCAACATTTGCACAACCACAAGCACCACCAACTGCCATATTCTACCCCCGACATGGCTGAAGAAAGACCCATCACTTCCTCTTCGTCGGCCTCGGCGCCGGCTTCCAACTACGACCCTAGCGACTCGTCTCTGTCCACCTCGTCCATCAAGGCAGCAGTGGAGGGCCGAGAGCGTCGGTCGTCGTCGTTTTCTTCCATCAGAGCGGCGTCTGGAACCCCAGACCTGTCGCTGTTGCCCAAAATCGGCAAGATCGGAGTGTGCGCCATGGACGTCAAGGCCCGCTCCAAGCCCTGCAGACACATTCTGAACCGCCTGCTCGACACGGGCGAGTTCGAAACTGTGGTTTTCGGCGACAAGGTCATCCTGGACGAACCCATTGAGAACTGGCCCACCTGCGACTTCCTCATTTCCTTCTTTTCCTCAGGCTTCCCTCTGGAAAAGGCCATTTCCTACGTCAAGCTGCGAAAGCCATTCATGGTCAACGATCTGATCCTGCAAAAGGTGCTCTGGGACCGTCGTATTGTCCTGGACCTGCTGGACTCGGCCAAGGTCCAGACCCCTCCCCGTTTGATTTGCACTCGGGATGGAGGTGCCAAGGCCGACCCTGATCTGGCCGCCAAGCTAGCGGAGCACAACGTGGTGCTTACCCCGCAGCCCAAGTCGTCCTGCCACATGGTTGACGAAGATACGGTGATGGTGGACGGCCAGACGATGGTCAAGCCGTTTGTTGAGAAACCCGTGGATGGCGAGGACCACAACATTTACGTCTACTACCCCAAATCCGCCGGCGGAGGCGGTCGTCGGCTGTTCCGAAAGGTCGGAAACAAGTCATCCGAGTTTGACAAGGAGCTGAGCACGGTCCGAATGGACGGTTCTTACATCTACGAAAAGTTTATGGACACAGAGAACAAGGAGGACGTCAAGGCGTACACTGTTGGCGCGCACTTTTGCCACGCAGAGACCCGAAAGTCGCCAGTTGTGGACGGAATTGTTCGACGAAACACGTACGGTAAGGAGCTGCGGTTCGTGACCAAGCTGACTGATGAGGAGATCCAGTTCGCGTCCAAGGTGTCTCAGACGTTTGAGCAGACCATCTGTGGCTTCGACCTGCTTCGAGCCCAGGGAGAGTCGTATGTTATCGACGTCAACGGCTTTTCCTTCGTCAAGGACAACCACGAGTACTACGACAATTGTGCTCGGATTCTGCGCCAGATTTTCGTGCAGGCCAAGCAGCAGCGCAACAAGGACCGACTGGTGGCCAACGCCGCTCCCGAGCCCGAAAAGCACCAGTCTTGGGTCCTCAAGGGACAGGCCATTGTTATCCGCCATGCTGACCGAACACCCAAGCAGAAGATTAAGGTCTCGTTCAAGCACCCCCTGTTTATTGGTCTTCTCAAGGGTCACAAGGAGGAGGTTCTGTACCGAGAGCGAGAGCGACTGACTGAGGTTTTGGAGGTTACCAAGCGTGCTGTGATTGAGGATCACGACGAAGACCCCCAAAAGATGGCCAATCTGATTATTGCTCTTGAGAAGAAAATGGACTTCCCAGGCACCAAGGTTCAGATCAAGCCTACCATTAACAAGAGCACTGGCGAGGTTGAGAAGGTTCAGCTGGTTGCCAAATGGGGTGGAGAGCCCACCCATTCGGCCCGATACCAGGCCCAGGACATGGGCGACCAGATGCGACAGGATCTGATGATTGTGAACAAGAACCTGCTCAAGAACGTCAAGTGCCTGTCTTCTTCTGAGCGCCGAGTTGTCGCCAGTGCCAAGATCTGGGCTGCCGCCTTTCTGGGTGTTGAAGAGGTTTCCGATGACTTTATTGTGGTCAGAAAGGGTCTTCTTGATGACTCCAACGCCGCCAAGGATCTTATGGACAAGGTGAAGAAGGAGCTCAAGCCGCTGCTGCGAAAGGGAACTCCTCCTCCTCCCCATTTCACCTGGCCTGAAAAGATTCCCGAGCCGTTTATCGTGCTGCAGCGTGTTGTGGAGCTCATGAAATACCACCAGAAGGTCATGGCCCGAAACTTTGCCAACCACACTCCCGAAGAGGTGGAGGCGTTCCAGACTCGATGGTGCTGCCAGGAGACTCCGTTCTTGTTCAAGGAGCGATGGGACAAACTTTTCTCCGAGTTCACTTCTCCCGACAAGGTTGACCCCTCTCGAATTTCTGAGCTTTACGATGCCATGAAGTTTGATGCTCTGCATAACCGACAGTTCCTGGAGCGTATTTTCAAGCCCGATCCCTCTGTAAAGATTGCTGCTCCTTCTTGCAACATTCCCAATGTTTCTCCTCCGGAACTCTCTGCTCTTGGCGCCCACCCCGTTGCTCCTGATCCTTCCTCTGGCAGCCAGTCCAATAGCAACGGAAAGAGCCCGCAGCAGACCTTTTACGGACCCCAGTACGTTCATCTCCGTGAGCTGTACCGATTGGCCAAGATCTTGTTCGATTTCATCTGCCCCCAGGAGTACGGTATTGAAGACAAGGAGAAGCTGGACATTGGCTTGCTGACGTGTCTTCCTTTGCTCAAGGAGATTCTGTCCGAGCTTAACGAGATGAAACAGGCGGAAACTGGAGGCGTGATTGCTTATTTCACCAAGGAGTCACACATTTACACTCTGCTGAACATCATCTACGAATCCGGCATTTCTACGCGCATTGCCCGAAACGTCATCCCCGAGCTGGACTACCTTACCCAGATTGTCTTCGAGCTCTACGAGTCAGTTGAGGCCGATGAGTATGGCGAGAAGAAGTACTCCATTCGACTGTCCATCTCTCCTGGTTGCAACACCCAGTCTCCTCTCGATGTGCAATTGGACTCCAAACATTGCATTTCTTGCATTCCCCGTGTTGGGCTCACTCGACATTTGGACCTGGATTTGGTCATTGGAAAGCTTCAGACTCGGTTCAATCGTGTCAGCATGCCTTCCAAGTTTATCCCGGTCAATATTTCCTAAATGTATAATTAATTATTTTGTCAGCTGTCAGTCTGAAGTTTTGGGAGTGATAAAAACCTTGTTTTATTGCAAGTGAAAGTGCAAGAGCACCATCCATAGGAGTATTCTATAGCCGTTGAGAACGAATACATGGTATAAGTTGGCTGATCCGGCCTCGTATACGATAGTGAGCTTCTTATAATTCGCTTTGTACGCCTGTATCGTGAGTAAAACTGGTTATTGGTTTTGACCCAACTCCCATCTTCAAAAAGTGAAAGTATACGATACTAATTTATGATGCACAGCAGAATTAAAAAATTAAAGCCACTATGCATCGCACCTTTGTTGGCTATTTAGTTGAATGCAATTCCTAGAAGAAAAAAAATAACGACAACGACATCATCGAGAGCCTGTTTGAGAACTTGAAAGAGACGCTGACGACCCTGTCGTACTCGGAACACGACATAAACCAAGACATGTCTCTCTGAGAGCTGGTTTCTCTGCTTCGACAAAAGCTTCTGTTGATGTTGAAGCGCTGCTGTTGGATCAGCATTTTGGCAAAGACTTGTTAGAGACTAAACACGTCCAATCGATTCAAATTGCCACCTATAGATACAAGACTAGGCACCGACCCTCTTGTAATCGGTGATGGTCTACAAATTTTTCGTTCTGTATATACCTTCTGTAGTAATGTAGTACAGCAGATTAGCCAGTTGCAGTCAGTACCTTGTATCTGATACAATTAGATAGCTAAGGGACGGTGATGCACATCTTTGGGTTGATTGTATTATTCCAAAGCCATCCTAGCAGTTTCAACTGCCTCTGACGTCTCCAGCCGGAGATATACTTGTTTCTGTGGTTTCCAATAATACTGAAAAAGAAATCGGAACAACCTTGCCCCTCAAAATCAAATAAATTAAATTAAATTAAATTAAATTAAATTAAAAGAAAGAATGGAAAAGAAAAAGAATTTAATTTAATTTGAATATCTTTATTATATTAATTTGATATAGATATAAATGAGAAAATTCATCATTACATATGTGTAACAGTTTCTTAATTACACTCACGTGACATTTTTGACCATGAAATAGAAGTGGCCATAACTCAGTTTAAAATACTTGTAACAACTAATGGTGAATATCACAATGTGTCTCTGGTTCATCTCTAGATATTCCAGCTTTAAACTATTTTTTACCGTCATTATTACCCTAGTAATCCGTCTTTGAAGATTGACACTTTTAGTCCTTTTAATATACCCTCTAAACGTGGCAATGATTTTTTGATCAAGATGGAAAGATTTACTATCCGAGTGTGCTTGAGCCGTCTTTTATATGGTCTAAAAGTTTTTGCAGCTTTTTAACGTGATATTAATACTGTTTTTCTCATTTTTCATTTTGCTTCGAATTACCTTGAATCGAAATGTAGACTTCTTGACTTTTTATTGCGATATAAAAGGGTAAAGCAACTGGAACTAAGAGGGAAAGCAATCACAATGTAGGTATGGTATTTAAATAGCAATGGGTACTTTTTCCCTCATTCAAATGACAGTCAAATCCGCCTGAGTGATGTTTCCCTATGTCGCGTCGATTTTACTCTCGTATAACTGTATTTCTGCAACTAATATGTTAGTAACACAGAGAGAGTAAATAAAGATAACTTGGCAGAATAATTTTTGGGGACTCTCTCGAAGCCATATCAAGCCCGGAAATACTACAATACAACAGCTTCAGCGTTTCAGGTGAACATCCGTTCAAAAAAATACTATTACATAACAAACTGGCCCGTAGGGAAGTCATGTTCTGTCGCGTAAATTTTATTTTATTTTATTTTATTTTATTTATCTAATATCTAAGAAAGGCTTGTGATCACGTGACTAGATATCACGTGAGACTAAATAAGATACTGTTACACATATGTAATGATGAATTTTTTCGATATAAATGAACAATGTCTTAAAAAATAAATATAAAATGCAAATATATAAATATAAAAAAATATGGTGAAATAAAATAAAATAAAATAAAAAGAAATAAAACAAAATAAGAAAAAATAAAAAAAAGAATAAAAAGAAATGCAGAATATAAAGAAATTAAAATCCAGATAAATTAAAAACAAATAAAAATAGAAATAAATACAGATAAAATATATAAAAATAGTTTTTTTTTTTAAAAAAAAGAAGAAATAAAGAAATAAAGAAAATTTAATCAATTTCAATTAATTAATATTAAATATATAAATAGATATTAAATATATAAATAGATAAAAATAAAATAAGATAAAGTCACAATTAATAGAAATAAAAATCAAATAAAATACAATATTGTTTAATAAATATCAATTGATTAATTGAAAATGAATATATTAATTTCACAAGAAATATAAAAGAAATATAAAATAAACAAATAAATTAAATCAAATAAAAAAGAAAAAAAGCTCAAGACAAAGATTAGTAAAGTACTGTACCGGACGGTACGGTATCATACCGGCGGGTCTCACACTCTTTACTGGCTGTTCCAGGTGAATACGACTGTATCAAATACTACGGCACGCTGGAATGGCAGTGGATAAGCAAACCAGTACCATGAGGTGAATTGGTAACACGTTACTTGGTATCAGGGTATCATTTCATTTCGTTAATTCAAAAGCAAGCGGTGCTTGGGAGTTGGATGGGGTTGTCTCGAATAGTTGCCGAACCACTTCTTGGAACATAGACCCATCAGTTGAAAGAGAAACGCCAGTCTCCCACGTTTGGAGCTGTAATTCTTGAGTCTCCCAGTTGGTTTTGTTGGCGTTTTATCCCAGTTTCTTTCGTTAGAAGGTAGGCAATACAGCTTCTTTCTCAGCCACCAGTGACCTCCTTAGGTGTTCGTTAGAGCAGACTCTTCACGCGGTCGGGGTTGGATGGGAATTGCCAACGATCAGCTGTTCACTGATCTGATTACACTGGATCATGAAGAAGCCATCATCCTCTTCACAGTGTAGCTTCCAAGGTCTTGTTTATGAATGGATTCAATGGCAGGGGAAAGACAAACTTAGGGCTGGATTCGAGAACAGTCTTAAGCAAGTAATAGTAGTGTCTGCAGTAGTGTAGTTCGATGACCATTTTAGAGAGCACCGAGTAGTTGACGCCAAGCATCTTAGCGAATACTCTCGTGCTTTTCCTCCAGCGATAATGCAGAACAGTGGTCCTAAGCTGGAACCCCCCATCGCATATGGTTGTGAGCCAGATTTCCTACTCGGTGTTGTTCTTGATAGCCTGGTTGTCGTGATTAACTTCAAGCCTATGACTGTGTGAAGTATCCAAGCAAAGGTAGTGGCGGAGGGATGTCGAGGCAAGCGTGTATGGAGATGACAGATCCTTTGGAGAAACCGACTAGGTTATCGAAGAGATTGCCCGATTAGGACATAACCTTAACCTTAAATTATCAGATAAACACGATAATGCCCTCGGAAAAAGAAGTTTCCGGGGGCACTCTGATGTTTCATGGCGACCTGAGGGGGTTAAAAGAAAAGTTTTTGCCAGCAGACTAGTATCGCTCTTTGGTGGTATCACCAAAGACTTGAAGCTCCTGCAGATGGGCTGCAGGCCATGCTTCTCGGGTTGAGCCGTCCCACCAATTTTTTTGGATTTTTTCCTTTTTCGAGTTTTTTGTGTTTTCTGGGTTAGTAAAGAAGAAGAAGTTGCGGGTGAAGACGGTGTCAATCGAGAGAAGAACATGAACTGTGTGACTGGCACCTGGCCTGGATATCATTCACACAATGTGTCACGACAGCTTGGTTGAAACCTAGCCTGGGTTTCAACCTCATTGTCGTTCGACATGTCACAGAGGGACCTCAAAGACGGTGTAGTTGACGCCTGGCCTGGACATCAACCGCACTGTAATTGTGATATCTCTTGTAACCTGGTTCCGTTCTTGATCTCTTCCTGTCGTTCTTTGTCGTCTGTGCACAAGTACTCACTTCGTGTCCTTTGGGTGGAAGCCAGCCAAGACACACGTTCATGGGGAACGGGGGGCTGACTTCCGGGGCGAGACAGATGACCAAAGTTAACCTAGGAACGTCGCTTCTGACGTCGACGTCTTCGGCTACCGGAGTCGATGACCATCTGCTCTCGGAGGGCGCGGAGGTCGGCCGCTTCGCAGAGCTCGAGGTACTCTTCGAATGTGAGGGTGAGGGGGAGAGTGGAGAAGTTGGTAGTGATAGCAGTCATTGAGAAATCTGGGGGAGAAGAAGAACGGAAGTTGGGCGTGTTTAAAGGTGTTATATACTTGGGGCCGTTGGGAAGTTACACAAACCCGTTTTCGTATAGCTGGACAGAGTATAGGTAACGTTACTCTTAATTTTTCAACGAATCTAATGAGGTTAGTAATAGGTGATATGAGTGGTTACTGGTAATGGTCATAGCTACTTTGTGAGTAGTGAGAGAGTCTGGGAGGATTTCCCCAATTGAGCACGGGCTTCATTGCTTGATAATGCGCTTTCCCGACTGCGTAGGCGTATATGGGTCGATTTTATTCCAAGTAGAGGCAGTCGAGATTATATATATCATGTAATAAAGACAATCAATGTCTATAGAAGAGTGCTGATATCTGTTTTCTCTTTTTTTCACTTGTCCAAAGAGTGGTTGATTACGAATTTGCGATCATTTAATCGGTTAATGAGTCTGTCATTACAAGTCGTCATGTCAACATTACAATCTGCTTTATAGCCGATTTAAACTAAATAAATAAAATTGTGCTATACGTCTATGCTACTTTTTGTAATGAATTCCAAACCCATTATAAGCAATAGCCCAAGCTTCTCCACGTGACAGTTTATCGGGAATCTCGACCATGGTCCATTCACAGTTGTCTTTTTTCTCCGAGTCCAAAATCCCGCTCAGAACGGGATATTTACTTTTGAACTCTTCGTCGCCATATCTGGTGTCATATGACCCTACGTAATTTGCCACAATGAAGTTGTGAGAGCTGAAGAGAAGCTCATTCACATTCACTGGAGCATGTGGGGCATAGATGAATGTAGCAGATGTAGTAGATGATGCTGGAGCATCAGATTTGATTGTCGTATCAGAAGGAGTTGGCGTATCACGTGTTGAGTCTTTTTGAGATAATGCCACGTCTTTAAGAGCATCTGTGATTGAGTCGACTGTGGCGTCATTCTGAGAAAGAGAGGTTGAAATGGCAACAGAGACCTCATCAGAAGCACTAGAATCAGTACTACCACATGCCACATCCTCAGAATCCCGATTTTTATCGTCACGGTCTTCAGAATCCACCTCGTAAATGCCCCTCTTGACATTCATCCCCAGCAACTCCAGAAACTCCACATCCTTGTCGGTGAATAGAGGTTCCGTACATGTCACCTTGTTCAGCTCTAGATCCAGGTCCTCGGCAATGATCAATAGCAAAGCAAGCTGGTATCGCACTCCCTCGTCCTCAGCAGGCTTTCCCAATGCCAGACACTGCAGATTTGCAAACTTTTGAGACTCACATTTGGCCAGCTGGTCCTGCAAGTGTTTCGAAAAAAAGTCGTAGAATTTTGACCTTCTGACCTCTCTTTTCAGCTCATCGAGCCCCTCAACGAGCTCGGGAACGCTCTTTTCGACGTACGCCTTTCGTCCGCGTCTTTTCGCCTGGCTGAATCCCATTTGGTGGTGGTGTGGATGGGTGTAGTGGTTATCTCGCGATTCTGCATGTTCAATTTTGTCAATAAGGTTTAGAGAGAATGTGGGGAGTCATTATAATTCTGATACGGGAGGAGTAGGGAGATTTTTGAATACATAAGATGATAAAGCAAATTGACAGCTATCTATGAGTACCAATTCAAGCTACTAATCTTTTCATCGCAAGTAGTTACAGTGTACCTGCAAATTGTCTTGATGTTGTAATAAGCTTTTTAACCCATGCATGTTAGTAAATGAATTAGGGCACCAATATACATCACTCCTGTAGACTCTTTCTGATGCCCTTTCCCTTCAAAATCCTCATCAGTCATTTGAACAGCTCATACCAGATACAAATCACTCTTTAGAATATCCACATCTCTTCTGAAAGTCTTTGTAGAGCTCTTTCATCTCAGGAACCCACATAACCTTTTTTTAGATGTAGAAAAAACACTAATTTATTTACGTGACGCGATTATCACCAACACTACCACTTTCCGTTCAAACAACACACCAATAACGACTGATCATCACCTTCAACGCCTTGCTAAGCGACATAAACGACACTTACGGGCCAATACGACGCTCTTCAGCCACTAAACACGTCAAACACACACCGCACAGGAAAGTCATGGCCCGAATATCAATGCCACCAGGAAGTACTCCAGGAGTGGCTGGAAAGCCAGTGGCAAAAGGAGGAGGACTGGGAAACACTGCATCGTCGTCTTCGTCGCTGTCGGCACGGAAAACTGCGTTTTCATCTTCGAAAAAAGACGGCTCAAACAAGGTCCGAAAAACTCGATACAAGCCTGGTCAACTGGCGCTCCGAGAAATCAGAAAGTACCAGAGAGGCACCGAACTGCTCATTGCCAAGCTGCCGTTTGCACGAGTGGTGCGAGAGGTCGCAATCAACTATCTGGGGTACAAATACGACGTGCTGCAGTGGCAAAGCATGGCCATTATGGCTCTACAAGAGGCAGCAGAGGCGTACCTGATTCATCTGTTTGAAGACGTGAATCTGTGCGCCATCCACGCCAAGCGAGTCACAATCATGCAAAAGGACATGCAGCTAGCCAGACGTATTCGCGGAGCATGGGGTGGACTTGGTTAGTCATCCTAAAGCTCCCAATAGAGCCCTAACGGACGTGCTCTGCGATTAGTTTGGTACGATAATTTGCATTACTAACAGGATATGAATGAGTTTGAACGACTCGTTAAGACCCCAAGAATATAATATAATGAATAATGATATGAACAGATATCAGGAGAGTAGTTTTGTGGTGATCCCATTACATAATGTGAATTCATGCTACAGTACTTTTGGTACAATATGACAATATTGACACTATATCTTGTTTGAAGTTTTTTCGCACTCTGCAGATTCATCTCTTCATCGTGAGACCATGGGTGGGGTCTGTCTGCTGCCCGTGATGTCTCTCCGCCATCTTCACTAAATGACTGTAGGTTGTATAGTCTACAGAGCCACCAAGACATATCATACAATAACTTACTCTATATTACAGCTGGACTGATGTACAGTTGCATCTGTGTATCGTCTGAGCAGCTCTAGACGATCAAAAACCACGCCACCAAAATGAGCATGATACCAACCGCAGCAGTGATGATGCCTGCTCCTGCACGGTCTCCAGCATGAATGTCCAACGGGCTGGCATCAGTGTTGCCGAAAGGATCGTCGCCTTCTGTTCCGGCAGATCCGTTACCCTTGGAGGAGCCACCAGTAATGTCCGTCAGAGGACCCGACGAGTTCATGATCTGCGTGTTGAGAATCACCTCCAGCGCAGAGAGCTGCTCGCCCAAGCCAATGTAGGACACGTTGTACTCTCCAGTCAGCCAGTTGATTGAACAAGTGTGTCCGTCGAAACCGCCGGAACACGTCTTGGCAGCAGCATAGGCCGAGGGACGCAAGTACGACAGAATGGAGTCAGCCAGCGGAGGCATCATCTGTGCGGTCTGTCCCAGCAGCGACGAGTAAATTCCCTTAAAGGTTCGCTGATCCTGGTTGCAAGTGATGGTCACCTGCTGACAGGCAATCTCCACCATAATGTGGCTGCTGTTGCCGCCAAAGAAGATGCCTCGCTGGATGTCGGCATTCCACAGCGTGTATGTTCGGTTCATCCACACGCTGGCGTCCGTAGTGGCGTTAGTGCCATTTCGGAGCATGGTAGCGTTGTACAGCGCGGCAGCTCCACTCATGTAGATGCCGGAGTTGTAGGTCCACAGGTACGGCGACCGGTCCGAGCAGTTGGGAAGATGGATACCGTCGTACACGTGGCCCGCGTCGATGATCTTGACCTCGGTGGACCAATCCCAGATCTTCTCGGCCCACTCCAGATATGTCGTGTTGCCGGTGTATCTGTACAGACGGGCAGCCAGGTTGAACAGTGCTCCGTTGGCAATGGCGTTCTTGTAGTCGTAGCCCGAGTTCCACTGGAAAATCTGCCAATGCAGACCTCCTCCGCACATTTGCGTGTCCCACCGCGCGGCCATGGAGTTGAAGGCGCCCTGGGCCACGTACAGCCAGCCGTACTCGTCGTCGGGGTTTGTAAAGTTTCGCTCGGCGGCAGTCATCATGGTCATGGCCCACACGCCCTGGTCATCGTTACCCTCGGAGGACGAGTAGTTTCGCACCATGAGGTTGTACTTGTCGCCTCGCTGGGCCTTCATGGCCTCGAAGGTGATGTTGTTGAAGGTTGCGTTGCCGGTAATGTGCCAGTACTCGATCATGGCGTTCCAGGCCGCGCCTGCGTGCCACCAGTAGTATGGCGGCACAAACATGCCGATGCTGCCGCCATAGGTGAAGCCCTGGTAGTAGTCCAGCAGGCCCTCGGCAATCAGGGCCAGCGCCTTGTCCACGGTGTCGGGCTTGTCGAGATCCAGAAACGCCAGGTCCGCGTGCACCGGCGCCAGCAGCGTCGTCAGTGCCAGCACCAGCGCCCATAGGTAGGTGGTGGGTCTCATGATGTGGTTTAGTGTGGGTGCTGAAGAGCTGTGGAGCAGCTGCTGGAGGGGAGCAGCATCATGTGCTGAGGGCTTTACAGGAGAAGCTAGTTGGGCACATGGTTTGCGCTAGTTTGCGGTTGTGTGGGCAGACGTTGGCGGCCGCTGGGGGGCGTTGGTAGGCGGTGAGAGGCGCAAAGACGGACTAGAGATGCTCCTAGCGGCGTCTAGAGCGCGCACCGCCTTTCCAGGGCTCTTTTCGACGGCGTTTTGCGCTTTTGAAGCTCCTCTTGTGACTTCTCAGTGACACAAAACATAGAGTTTCGAGTGCGCACATTCTTGCCTTGAGATCGCGGGCTGTGCAGTGAGTATGAGGGGGTTCAGTTCTGGGCTGGGAAAAAAGAGAGCACCATTTAAGTCGTCTCGGAGCGCTTATTCTGGTGCTGGTTTCTGATTTGTGACAGCTGCTCTGTGGCGTGTTTTGGCCGCACCTTTTCCATGTGCAGCTATTAATACATGGCTGGGAGTGTTTGTGCACAATTCAGACTTTTGGGTCAAAAGCGCACAAGCCTGGATTTGGCCAAGCACCCCGGCTATCAGGTGTTTTAAATTAAAAAAGGGGTGCGAAGAAAAAAAGAGAGAGAGGTTGTTTTTGGATGAAAAGCGGTGAAAAGCAAATTGAAGACCACATACTGGATCCAGACTCAGGCTAGACGCCGTTGCTCGGATCTGTGCAGTGCGTTAGTGTCTATACTAAAGAGATGGATAACCATCTTGTCACGAAAATGTGACGTGCTAACACGCCAAAAGAGGCTACTTGGAGCCTAAAACGGGACTAAAACCAAGACTTTTCCAACGTCGATAGTGCCCAAAGGTGTCAGACCAGCATCAGAAAAGTGTCAAAAGTAATGTCAAAAAACGGTTAAATCGTTCTAGAAAAGATGGTGCATGGGAAAGTTGGCACCGAATTCTCAACTGTCAAAAGCTGCTCCATTTATGGACATCCAGGCTTCTGGTGATTTGCCTGCGAATCTTTATAGTATATACTGTATACTGAGCTATAGCAAGGAAGAAAAGAGGGCAGCTAAATGGGGAAATAATGGAGTTTAGACATACTAAGATAAACGTAAGAAATCAGATTTCGCTGGAGAGTCAGCTGTTGGGCTTTTGACAGTAGCATTTGTATTTTGCGGATTTTCCCGAATTTTGCTGACTAAGCAAGAACTACAGCGATCTTACGATAGTAAAGTACATGGTATTGTACCCTATACGTTCTGTAGTGACTCCTATTGAGTCATCAGTTACCGAATACATGTGATGTACCCTCAGCTGGTAGTCTTTTGTCTGTTCTATTCTAGGTGTTCTTCTACTTACTGTTGACGGTATTGATAAAAGTCTGACAATGTAGAGATACCACTTGGGGGTGTTTCCAACCAGAATAATTGCTATTTCCTGGCTCACAGACGAATTTCAAACAAAATTCACTCTTCAGATTTCGTTTGATATCTCTACAATATCTACATTGATGGTGTGTTCTACACTAGTATTGTCTCAACAAAAACAAGCTATTTTACTTGAGATAAACTCACGCTTCAACTAATGCAGCTATACTACTTGGAGTACACCTTTTAGTCCCCACTAAAAGCTCCCCTAGAAAAGATTCAAGAATTCCAAAGAGTGCATTCGCTTTAGAACCGCATTCGGAACCGGCCAATGCCCTCTTTTGTTTCCAAAATCCCTCTTTACATTCAATCACCTAAGAGCTTTTGTCGTCGACAAAGTGCCCAACTTCAACCTTCAACTTCAAACAGACAACCAACATTTATTACCTGTAATACTGACACCACTGAAAAATAAAGACCACCCTATTGTCAAACGAGTTTCACTGATTCTTGAACTAGCCTCGAAATCCCTACAGCTCAAATATCCACCGACCTACACTCGACACAACTTCCACCCTATAACCATGTCTGCTTTAAAGCAAGTCTAAGCTGGCCAATGGAAAGACAGCAAATGAAACTGCCAAGAATACGTCATCCAGCCGGTTTCGAAAGCCGAAAAGAGAAGCAGCCATGTAATTTGGCCAATCAGACCAGGATAGTATCATTGAGACCAATTTTTGCCAAAAAATAGCTCGAGAAAAAGTGCTCAATTTTTCGAGACCAAAATTTCAATCGGTACATCTTTTATTCCGGGGCATGCATATCTATCTCTGCATGTACGAGGATATGTCATCAGGGAGTTTGGGAGTTAGGGGGCCAACGAAAGCAGATGGAAAGAGCTCACAACACAATTCTGAAAATATATCCGGCACCACCAGTGCGAGCTGATGAGAATGGCGGTTTCATTTTCGCAATCGGACCGTTATTCGTCGAATAACATACTCATCTCAAAACTAATCTCATCCGGCCACTTATAGTGCAGGCCCTGCAGTTGTGGCTCCTAACTTTGTCACCACCAGAGACTTGTCACCAAAACACAAAAAAACCGGTTTATTTGCCCTGAAAACGACACATTTCGCCAATTGAAGCCACGTCATCGACATATCCGAATTTCAGCGTTCCAAACCAACCGCAACAGCCAAACAACCGTCTCCAAAACAAACCACCTGACGACCCCAGAAACAGACACAGACACGTGAAATAAGGTTTACGCAAAGGTTAAGAAAAATATTTGCCCACAGCACAGCTCACAGCACCACCTCTCTCCACCTGTCCATCCAAACAGCCACCACTAACGCTCCACGATGCGAAGATCCAAGGTGTTTATTGGAAACTCGCACCCCGAGCTGGGCGAGCTCATCTGCAACCGACTGGGCGTCAACCCGGCGCCTTGCACACTCAAGAAATTCTCCAACGGCGAAACGTCTGTGGAAATCGGGTCGTCTGTGCGAGACGAGGATGTGTACATTGTGCAGTCCGGCTCCCCGTCCGTCAACGACCACCTCATGGAGCTGCTGATTCTCATTTCGGGCTGCCGAACCGGTTCGGCCCACAAGATCACCGCCGTCATCCCCGCCTACCCGTACTCCAAGCAGTCCAAGATGAAGAAGCACCGAGGCGCCATCACCGCCCGCATGATTGCCAATCTGCTCACCATGGCCGGCGCGGACCACGTCATCACCATGGACCTGCACGCCAACCAGATGCAGGGCTTCTTCACCGTGCCCGTCGACAACCTCCACGCCGGCCCCACGCTGTCACAGTGGATTCGCCACAACGTGCCGGACTTTAAAGAGGCCGTGGTGGTCTCCAAGAACCCCGGCGGCACCAAGCGGGTCACCGCGCTCGCCGATGCCCTCAAGATCAACTTTGCCATGATCCAGACCGACCGTCGACGAAACCACAAGCCCTACTCGTCCATGCTGAATCTCGCCCAGGCCCCGATTTTCTCCGTGGCTTCCCCGCGAAAGAAGGGCGTGCGAGGAGCTGCCCCCACGGTGCTTCCCGCCCCCGGCTCGCCGCTGACTCAGCTCAATGGCGTCAGACGGGCCTCCATGAAGCTGCAGGACGGCCCCAACACCACCCACGGCACGGTGCCGTCGCGCCGAAAGTCGTCCAACACCCGCAAGCCGTCGCAGGTGGGCGGTCGACGACCCTCGCTGGCCAACACAGAAGGCGGCGACGCCAACGACGACGTTTTTGACGACGAGGAGGACGAGGGCGTGCACATTGTCACTGCCCACGGCGTGCAAACCGCGCGAGTGGTCCAGGGCCACGTGGTGGGCGACGACTACCTCGAGGAGGAAGACGAGTCCGAGACAGCCTCCGAGGCCGAGTCGCGGCCCAAGCTGCAGCACACAGACTCATCTGTGGACCTCAAGCACGCTCTTGGAGGATCTGTCGACGCCGAGGGCTCTGACGACGATGACGACGAGTTCCAGCGGGAGAAGCTCATCACACTTGTCGGCGACGTGCGTGGCCGAACAGCCATCATTGTTGACGATATGATTGACCGACACGGCTCGTTTGTCGCTGCCGCCGAGCACTGCAGACTCAACTGCGGTGCCAAGCGAGTGGTGGTGATTGCCACACACGGCATCTTCAACGACGACTGTCTGGAGCAGCTGCAGGCCTGTCCCTGCATCGACTCGGTGGTTGTCACCAACACGTATCCCATTCCCGTTGAGCGACGAGTGGCCGCCACCAAGTTGGTGGTGATTGACGTTTCTGCGATTTTCGCCGAGTGTATGCGTCGAAACCATCACGGAGAGAGTATTTCTGCTCTTTTCGAGCAGATGACCATGTAGACGGAGAGGCGGTTTACAGGGTTGATAGCATAGCATATATATAAATTCATTAGTGTTTGATTGTGGGCAGGGGGGCTGTACAATTGCTAAAGACTTTATATGTCGAGATATGCATTTCTGTGCGGATGTCTGGGTGCCAGAAGACTGGATGATAATGGAGGTTTTTATCGAGGAATGTAAGAGTTTCCTACATTGAAACCGTTGGTTTTAGACAGAACTGGAGTCTCTAGAATACATACAAGGAACTGGATGATGTTTAGAAAGCTGATACAACATGAATTCTCGTTTCAAAGCTTTCACCTATCAATTGCAAGTCACCAAGCACCTGAATGAGGTGATTGTGTCTTTCGAGAGAATCTGAAGAGTGCATAGATCTCACAGTAGCAGGTAGCATTTAACAGTACTACTTTCATGATCTCAGAATGGGTTTTGCTGACATTTCAATCTGCTGTTGGAAGGTTGTTAGTTCATATAATAATAATAAGAGAGCAAAAGTTTCTGAACGATACTCTACTGACAGAACAGTTGTGACGATACAATTCAAGCATCGTATGACGATTACTCGTTTCTGATATCGCAATCATCAAAATAATACCATCAACAATCCATGGGAGCAAAAAAGAAGACCGTAGTCACACTGCGAATTCTGTGGATCGAACACAGGACCTCCAGATTACTCTGACTAAAGAATGACTTCAGTCTGGCGCTCTCCCAACTGAGCTAAATCCGCCGATATGTTTGTGAGGGTTTTCCTCGTGCTCACGCTGCCGTATTAGGTCTGGAGCCCGGGTTCTATGGAGGATTAGGAGAGATGAACTAATCTGAACGTCGGTTTAAAACACGCATGATTTGAGATGCCTCTGTATAACTAGTTAACCCAAGTCAAGAGTAGGGTTTCGAAATTGACTCACACACGACCACGTTCAGCATTAGTTCAATTCCGAACAACATGTTTATACATATATATGTTTAATTGAATATCAATGAGAAAAAAAAAAAAAGCCCGCGAACCAGCAATTCCTAAGAAAAAAAAAAAAAAACCATGACGGTTGCCTTGCTCAGTCGACAGACCTAGTAAATCCTTTCAAACATTCATTATCGACTTATCTAACTAGCTAACTAACGTCTTCGTACATATACCTGTTCTCACGAACCCTAACCTCTGTCACGTGACACAACCTTGATCTTGACACCTTATGAGTGGATAGTTCCGTCACAATGTTTTACAACACATTGAGCCTACATGACCAGTAAAATGACATTTTTCAAAATAAGGTTTGAGAAGAACTTTAAAATCCTACGTCTCTGATTGGTCAATTGGACTTTGAATTTAGATGAATATGACATGGACGTAATATAAATCGATTAATAAAGGTTGATAGTTGCTAGAATAAGTCATATACTTGGTTATATCACAATTTGCACCATAATATCACTCATATTCAGACACATGTTAAAACCGCAATATCAAACGTTACTTGGATCAAACTTGAACGTCTAACTTCTTGTTACACCATCTTGTAGAGACCTGAGAAACATTCAGAAGACAATTGTTCGAGATAAATTCGAGATATTGAACATCTAAAAAGTCATTATCACATCCAATGTCCAAAAAGAAAAGATTACAGCACCCAGGATTCTCGTATGGTCTCCCACTACAATACTAACTGGGCTCTCTGGTGCTTGACTATGGCTGATCGAACGGGAAGCCGTATTTTCACCAGGATATGGCCGTAACCAAATTGCGCCGACCCGGAATTGAACCGGGGGCCCATCGATGGCAACGATGGATTTTACCACTAAACCATCGGCGCTTTTTGTTGAGTTGTATGTTTGTGGGCTTACTAATGGATTGGGTGCGAATTTAAGGTTTTCAACATCCAATTGCCTAAACAGGAAGGTACATGCGAAAATAGTAGAAAATGTCTGTTAACGATAGACACAGCTGTTACTTACGGGATGTGTATGTTTTTTGTTCCTGTGATTGTGATTCAGTAAAGGACTATCAAAAGATTCAGCTCTTTTTTTTACATCTACTGGTGTTGGAAGTGTGTCTAGAACTCCCCCTCTCCTCGTAATTTTCCAAGTCTATTAGTATATAATTTTAATCGTATCGAACGGCTCTAATTCGGTCGCCGTCCCATCGTCTGCCAGGTCGGTAAACGTCCGTCTTGTTGTCCTTTGCGTGGTCAACGGCGCCCTCAAACTGCGAAAAGAAGCCTGCAATCTTGGAAGGGAACCATCGCTTGTCCTTGCCCCAGTGGAACCAGCCAATGTGTCCGCCGTGGGCTGTGGCAGCCAGAACTGTGTAGGGGTTTCGGGCAATCTCGTTGTAGGGCAGCATGAAGCCGGGGGCCACGGGATCATCCAGAGAATGCAAAATGAGGGTGGGGCACCGGATGTCCATGATTCGGTTGCAGCTGGAGCCGTTTCGGTAGTAGTCCGTGGCGGTGTCGAAGCCAAACATGGGGGCGGTGAAGTTCTCGTCAAAGTCGACAATGGACTTGACCTTGGTGGTCAGCGACTCGTCAAACAGAGGGTTCTTGAGCATGACTTCACGGTGGTTGTTGAGCATGCGCAGCAGGTTCTTGGCCATTTGCGGGTTGTACAGGTTTCGGCCGATCCACGACGCCTTGAGCGAGTAGAAGGAGGCACACAGGTCCCAGGGGTTGGCCACCACGCAGGCTGCCTCAATGTCGACCTTGTCGCCCTCCTGGCCAAGGTAGTTGGCGAGAATGGAGGCTCCGAGGGAGAAGCCGACCATGTAGAATCGTCGGTTGGGGTACCGCTCTCGGAGGTCCTTGACGAACCGTCGGGCGTCCTCGGTCCAGCAGCCGTTGAACAGCTCGGGAGTCTTGATGGTGGTTCGCGCGCAGCCTCGGGTGTTCATGACCACGCACTCAAAGTCGACGAGCTGGCCGTTGGCCATGGCGTTGTTCTTGTCGGTGATCTTGGCGACCACGGCTCGCACGTACGACTCGTAGGAGCCGCCGGTGAGGCCGTGCAGCACAATGAGCATGGGCTTGGAGTCGTCGGAACGGTCGGCCTCGACCTCGGCGGGCACCTTGTAGCGGGTTCGCACGGGGAACTTGGGGGTGTTTTCCTCGGGCTTGTAGTCGAGGCTCTTCTTCCACGCGGCCTTTTCGTCGGCGGTTTTGGGCGCGGTGATGACGTAGTCCGCGGCAATCTGCACGCCGTCCTCAAAGTCGACCATTCGGCGGGCGTAGTAGACACGGTCTGCGCCGTGGAGGTCGTTTTGTGACGCCATGACGGTCTGCACGTGGTTGAGCGTCTTGAGCGGGTTGAACCACACCGAGTCGCCGTTTTTGAGACCCGTCACCTCCTGCACGAGGTTGGTGAAACTGAGCTTTTTGCCGTTTTTGAGATGCAGTTGCACGGGACGGTTGGGGCCCGTGATGGTGACCTGGTCGCGGGCCTTGTAAGCCAGACACGCTAGAACCACTAGTCCGACGGCAATCTTGTTGGCGCCCACAAGTGACCACACATAGTCGGCGAGTCGTGCGGATTTCTCGATAGTCGGATTCATCTGGTAGCGTTTGTGCAACTTGAGGTACCGGTTCTGAGAGGTGTTTTTTCGAAAGAAAGATACGTCGAGAAGTAAAGTGTGAAGTGCAGCGGATCAACCTCTATATATGTGAACAGGCGTATAATTAGACGTGCATGTAGGGTCAGACGAGGGGCGTGTAATGGGGTGAGTTTTTGGAGTATGTGGAAAAAAGAGCACTGTTGGACTCACAAAGACTCACTGATTCCATTTCTGTTTTCAGAATTCGATTTCGAGGCCGTTTAGGACCCTTTTGCCACCCCAAAATCGCTGCTTCTACTTTCCAGACGAAAAGCAAATTTAAAGTCGTGCAGCGACCGTTGGACACTCTCTTGTTGCTGCAAGGGTGTAAGAAAATGCTAAAAAAAGAGAGACGACAGCGTAAAAGAAATAAAAATAATAAAAATTAAAAAAAAGAGGGAGCTTTTTTTACATCCGGGGGTTTGAGAGCAGCCCAAATAGGGGGGTTCTAGGGGCTGAAAACAGGCCCAAATCGCTTAAAAAACCTTTGTTTCATTGTTACAGGCGTCACTTGCACGTGCTCAACTGTCAAAATCTGCTTTTCCGCTTCTCCACGTGCCCACAACTGGTATCCATATCGCCCCCTATCTATCACTTCTTATTGCCGCTAAAACCGAACCCAATGCGCGCAAAAATAAAGTAAGCAAAAAAAAAAAAAAAAAGAGACGAAACAAAGTGTGCCGAGGTAATCGGCTGGAGCGGGACGGAAGTCAAAACTGTACCGAGATGGTTTTTTTTGAAGGGTCGTCTAAAAGTGGATGGGAGACGTTTGGGGGAAAGAAGAAAGTGGGGCCTGGACTACAGTCGTGATTCCGAGAAGAATGCACTTTTCAGAATCTCGATATTCCTACTGGAACGTGATATAGAGGGGTATAATGAAGAGATGAGTAAAATAAAATGTAAATAAAATCAGAAGAAAATAAAAAAAGTTTTGCAAAATGATCAAAAAAGGAAGGAACCTGGAAGGTGCAAAATAACAAGATAATGTATGATAGTGCAGAGTTCGAAGGGTGGAAAAAAGGAGAAGCGCGAATTGAACAAAAAGAGAGGAAAAACGAAAAAAAATTAAAGGAAAAAAAAAGTTTTGAAGAAGATGAAATCATTGTTGATCTCGATAGTTTGGTTTAAATGAAGTTTTATCATGTCTGGATCAGTTTTGTGGTGTGCCATTGTAGAGTCCTTGTTTGAATGGAGTGACATTGTAGAGAGACCAGTTATAAGTCGCTGGAGGGACTGAAGAGAAAAACTAAAGAGTACGTTTGATTCAAAATTGACTTGCGATCAGTTTGGTACCACTGGTGATATCCATATCCGCCTCAATAGCTCTCTGGACTGTGCCGTTTGGAAGTAAACTCAGTCTAGACCCTCGCTTGTTACTTGTCAAAAGATGGAAAGATATAAAGGGCTCCAACTCTGTGGTTATTGGTGCTATGGGAATAATAGCAACGGTAATGAATCTAGTAGGAGTAACTGAACCGCATTGAACAGTCGGATGAGATATAACACCTTCCCAGCTTTCGCTAATCTCATCTTTATGCCGTTTGAAGCGAAGCAAGGTTCACAATCTAAAACATGGCGTTTATCTTACGGAGCAACACGAGTGATAAGCCTTTTGGAGGGTTCAAATGGATACATTGATGGAGTTCACCTATGTCTTGATGTGAATTTGAAGAGAGTGCGCTTTTTTGATTTGTTGGCTCTTTGAAAGGGTCATCCACGGAGTCATGAGTAGAAGTAATCATAGTCCTCAAGTAGGCCTAATAATGAAAGAATAGCCGTGTATATCTATCTTTCCAAGGCTTTAAACACCTTTTAACACTTTCTCTAGCTCTCAAATACCCACTGACTCCCTTTCTAACACCCAAAGAACCTGGAGCGTGTCAATAGACCTAAATCAATATACTCTTCAACCATTGAGCCATTAATTGGTGAGTATAGCCTTGCCGAGGTTGGAAGAAACATAGCGAGTTGGAACGCTGTATATAGTCTAAAACTGTTTCCCAAATCGTACCAGAAATCACTTCCACTGCCTTTTTCTTTCCTCTTTAGAAATCTACTACATCTCTGTCATTGAAAGACCCTTTCAGACATGATCATTGAATTTAAAACTTCGAGATTCGCACAAAAGCTATAGCTACAGCTAGACTACCTCGGTACAATGTTGTTTTTTACGCTGCGGAAGACTATACTAACCAGCTCATTTATTTTCTTTTTTCCCCAATCTTGCCTCTTCAACCCTATCCAGATAGACATGGATGACCGTAAATACAAGTCTCCAGATAGATGGATTGTAAAGGTAAACGTTAGCAGCCAACATCAGTGTGTTACCCATAGTTCAATAACTCCAATTGTGTCAAAATAATCACTATAATTGCCGTTTTGACTGAGTTATTCCGCGTTTAGATAATTTCGAAACGCGCTCCAAAACATCCAAACTCGAGATGCCGAAATTCAATTCGCCAGTAACCGTTGAAAGCATGAACTATACCGCACTTATTAAAGGGCTGCTCATAAGTCCGTGAATACGGGGGTTATCGACACGAGACAAGGGACGTTGGTGTCAGCAGAACCAGATGTAAGAAAAGCACTCTTTGGAAATCTGATTGCTTCCCCAAAACTGCGATTTTTCTGCCTTTGATGTTGGAGATAAAAAGAGGCAATATTTGCTGATATATAATTTTATGTTAATTAAAAAAAATATTTGCCAAAAAAATTAACATTAACATGTCCCTGTTAATTGCAGGGGTTTTGAGTTGGACCTAGATGAGTACCGGTGTGGTCACTAGTCTAGATAACTAAGTGGATCTGAGGGTGCTCTGATGGTATCAATAGATGCGTAAACGGATTTGAAACTTGATGTTCTTTTCAGAATTGTCGTAACGTGGGTTTCAACCTGGCAAATCTCATTTTCACAAATCGTATTCGAAGTGAATCGTCTAAAGTGGATTCTGAACAATTATTGGGTCTATCTAGAGCAATATATGTGCTGTTCAAGAAGAGATATAGACGCTTTTCTTGTCTCATGTCTATATAAAGTCCCTAAAGTGTGTTCCAGCAGTTTGATACCAGTTGATGGGCTACTAATGCTCATATGGGTGATTTACGCGTGAATTACACACCTCAAAAGAACACTATAGAAATTGTGAAGAGTGCATTGGGATCCACAGAGTCGGCTTGACGTTCTCGTACCATTATTTCGTGATTGAACTACATATTCCCAAAGTCACTTTCGATTAAGCCAGCTTAAGTCACTACATTTCTCTCCAAACAGTATACTATAAAATTCGTCGAATATGGGCCCAGGAGATCAGTGAAACACAGAAATACACCCTTGTAGCAGATTCAAACTGAATGCACTCTTCAGAATTTCCACAGTCTTCTTGCATCTATTTTTAGTGGGAGTTTAGTCGACTGAGGGACATCCTACTGAATACGAGCCCATGTGAACCTATACACCCTCAAACAGAGCCTCATCAATCTCAAATAAACAAGTAATAAATGATTCTAAATCAAAAATCATCTCAAATGAAAACTCATTGTAATCTCTTGTCATCAAACACTCAAAAGACAGCCTCAGAACTTTCCCATCGTACTTCATGCTCATTGAAGATCACTTTCAGTTCGAGTTACCTCATCTCCAAACTGAACACCACAATAACTTGTCAGTGCAAATTCATCAATTAAAAATGGTGGCATCAGATTCCTGGTCAAATTCTTAAAATAATGCACTCTTCAGAATTCCCATATCACCGCCCCATTCAGAATTCACATGACTAATCAAGATTACCAAGTGGCACTACTCTTACACCACTTTACACCTTCCTAATCAAGTTTCTCCTTCAAATCAGTATTTCAAACTTTTTCAAATCAGACCCTGTTTCAGCAAATACAATGAGCCTTCAGTTTATCTGACGCGTGTTTCATCTGTCTCAGGAAGTTGACGTGTGTTGCACCTTCTGTATCATAATCGAGTTCCGTGGTCTTCCATGACCTTCCACGTTATTCTATGACGTTTCAGAGACTTATGTTGCTGTGACAATGGCATTTTCCTCCACTTTGGCCCTGTTTCATTTCCTTCTTTTATTGTCGATTTTCATTATTTCTCAAATTCTCAAAATCATGAAATCTTTTAAATCTTCTCCAAACCTCATCCCACCTACCACTACTACACGTGAATCTAACTTTTCTTTTGGGACTAAAGCACATGTGGTATGCATCCATTGCCAAATTTAAATATGTAACATGGAGATGGAGAGAGAGTATGGTCGGTAAACGAGTCATTGTACGCAGATATCCTACATTCTGAAGAGACAGAACTGTAGAACACACCCTGTGCTACCCAAAACATCTCCGAAAACCGCCATAGCCCACATATAACACCTTTTAGCGCGCACCGTTAGCCGGCCGTGAAAAAAGTTTATACCACGAAAACATTCAGCTCAACCACCCGTAACTCATCTGCTTCACTTCTCCACACAACCCCCACAACACCCACCACAACGGCCCAGTAGCAGCCACAGGCACCCCCGCACTCTTCCCTCACTCCCACACACACCATGAGGCTGGGATTCAAGGCCAAAACCGGCCTGGGTCTGGTTATTGGCTACACTGCTTACTCGACCTATGTTCACTTGCGAACCCATTACGAGATCAATGACCGTCTGGACAAGAAACTCAAGTCGCAGGACTTTGGACTCATCTCCAACGTGTCCTTCAAGGACGGAATCCCGCCTTCTGTGCAGTTTCGTCCCATGATTGTCGGCGGCAAGTTCGTCAACCCCTTTAGCCAGTACCGGCACCAGACGCTGTTTGAGTTCGTCTACTGCAACATTGTCAACCTCTTCCATCTCACTCCGCGCGGCGGACTGCCCAAGGACCCGGCCGAGCTGAAAAAGCTGCTGCCCAGCGTGCTGCCGGACTACGAACTGCTGAGCCAGCCCTCCAAGAAAACGTCCATTGCCGGCCTGATCCCCTGGAAGCCGCAGAGCGAGGTCCCCAAGCCGAGCGACCGCATCACGCTGACGTGGATCGGCCAGTCGTGCGCTTTTGTGCAACTAGGCGGCCTCAACATTCTGACGGACCCGTTTTTCGGCGACCATCTGGTCACCAGCTGGATGGGCCCCCAGCGACTGTCCAAGGCCCCCTGCCAGTTTGAGGACCTGCCCAAGGTCGACATTGTGCTCGTCTCGCACGACCATCCGGACCATCTGGAGGTCGACACCGTCAAAAAGATTGGCAACTCCGCGCTGTGGATCACTCCCCTGGGCGTCAAGAAGTTTTTGGCCCAGCACGGCGTCTACAACGTCGCGGAGCTCAACTGGTGGGAAACAATGTGTCTGGAGACCCCGCGGTCGCGCGAACTGGGCGAAAAATGGTCCGTTGCGTGCACTCCAGCAATGCATTGGAGCGGCAGAAAGATGTACGACGCCAACTCCACGCTGTGGGGCTCGTTCATGGTCATGAAGGACAACAAGCCGCACTTTTTCCACGCCGGCGACACGGGGTACTCTCCCGAGCTGTTTAGAGGCATCAAGGAGGAGTATGGAGCAGGCTGCAAGCTCGCAATGCTGCCCTGTGGCGCCTACAAGCCCCGATGGCACCTGAAGTCGCAGCACATTGACCCCCACGAGGCCGTCAGCGTCATGAAGGACCTGGAGGCCAAAAACATGGTCGGCGTGCACTGGGGCACGTTTATTCTCAGCGACGAAAAGTTTACAGAGCCCCGAGACTCGCTGCACAAGATTGCCGAGGACGCGGGGGTCGGAAACTCCGTTTTGGCACCAAAGTTTGGCCAGACGCTCGTCTTTGACGTTTCCGAGGGCAAGGGAGGCACCCATCCGCCCGAGGAGATTCGCGAGGGCAAATCGTTGTTGTTCAAGTGACCTGTCTGAGGTATAGTAGATAGAATAGATTAATTTATAGAAAAAAGCTATGACATGACTGGGTGTATGGTGGATTGGTGTACTTGAGTGCTGTGGTTTGTTGGTGGTACAGTAACAGATATAAGACGGTTGGTGTGGTGTTGTATACTGTGTCTCAGACCTCAAGAATTAGAACCTATGAAACCAACCAATCAGAGCTCAAATCTGGCAATATTGGACTGGTAACCAGATTGAGTAATGCTTTAGATCATTATCAGCTTCTAGACTCGAGTCTTGAACGAAAAAACGGAGTCCGAAGTTCCCTAACCCATGGACTTTTGAAATCTCAGGATTAACAGAAAGGATATCACTGGAAACGCAATTTCATTAATCTGGATTGCAATAGTTCATTTAAAACGGTACAGAATACAGAGTACTGCACACATGAGTTTTGTAAAAGTGTTTTATCTGTATTTCAAAAAACAAGTAAAATGGTCTGAGAGTCCAGACAACAGAGGTAGTCAGTTCAACAAGCTATTTCCATGCTAAACTTTTGAAAATGATTTCATTTCGACTAGAAGAGTAATAAATGATTTCATATTATATTGATTTCTACTAGAAGAGTAATAAATGATTTCATATCATATTGTACCGACTACTCTGTAGAAGAGTAATAAATGATTTCAAATGAATAAATTCATTTCGAGTAATTTTCACCCTTGGGTTACTTCCTTTTATTATTAATAGAACATGTCATCAGATCACCTTGCTCACAATATGAGTTTTGAATGCTCTACATCTGTACAGAAGTGTATAGTCATAGGTAATCTCTGAAGAAGAACCAAAAGATGAAACGGAGTAAATTGACATGAACACCGTTAGAAAACTACTATTTTTCTCACACACAACTCTTGGTAGCTGCATAATCCCCTCTGAATGCCAAGTCTGCAGTACGAATGGCTAGTGTCTAAAAATCCGTTTCTCCATAATTTGTTGCATTGAAAAGTTGAGATAAAGGCTGCGAGAAAATTGGTTTTCTGAAAAGCTCCGAATCTATCAGACAAGATCTCACGATATCAAAAGTTGTTCGTGTAAAAGGAGGGGAAGGACGTATTTTCGGGAAGAAATATTTTTTCCTGTATTATTTGCACATCCTGAACTACTCTGTAGCAGACTGAAACTCGACTAGCCAGTACTAACCGGGTCCATCTGGCTTTTCCCTCGTTACTTATGGTCTAGTTGAGTTCCACCACTTGGTCAAAAAATAAAGACCTTCGTCTGGATCAGGAAAGAGGTTGTAGATCCAATTTAGCAGGGAATCTGGACAGCTGAAAGCTCGCTAATATGCCCTGTTGGCACTCGAATCAGCAGCTGCCAGTTAGACGGAAATTATCCTGGGCTAGACGTTTCCAGATTGACGCTCGGAGAATTCCAGAAGCGTCTAAGCCCCCACCATTAACGCCAGGAAACAGAAACCAAATCTGGTGCCGCGCCAAAGACACTAGAGCTGCGGGGAGAAGTTGGTAGAAGTGCTGGCTAGTGTTAGATTGGCGGCTAGGTCGGCGCTAGTAGATGCGTATTCTGGGCTAGCAGAAAAGAACAACAGACCCGATATTGGAGAAAGAGTGGCCACGGAGATAGTGAAACTGTGGGAACTAGACAGTTTCACCGGGTCAGTTGAGATAGCCACTCATGTCTGGTAAAATCCAAATTTAACAAACATTTGTTGGGTTTCAAAAGTCCAAAGTGGCGTTCAGTAGTCTAGCCACACGTCTAGCTTACCGCGTAGGAGGTTGATTCACGGTCTAATTTCGTTAGGGTGAAAATACGAAACTTTGCGAGGTTCGAGTCATTTGGTAACTGAGACTTGTCGGAGTGCGTTTTCTTCAGTGGAGAATGTGGACAAGGTGCCAAACATCTGGTTGTTGCTGTTTGCACCGACTTTTGGGAAATTCCGAGTTCTCAAACCGTCAAGTCAGACAGCAGTCTCTGTTAAAGAGAAAGACTTGGTTTGAGTAACCACGCGATAGCTCCAAATCACGGATAAAGATTCCGTTCGTTTCTTTTAGATTGGACTAGTTGGTCCAAGGCGTGTTTACTCGAGGCTGAGTACAGGTGCAAGGTGTTATGTGAGTGCTGTAGAAGTTGTAGAAGGAGTTGAAACAGGCTGAATCAGACCGATTTTGGTCGGTTCGAGTCCGAAAACTCGTATCGTCAGTCTGTTTTTTCCCTTTTCTTTGTTTGTCGTTTGCAACATCCATAAATTGAATGACTCTCAGGTTGCTCCACTTTTCTTCTCCTCAGATTAAAGTAGAGCTTTGACATGCTTAGCGCGTACCCTAAAAAGCATATCACAGCTGGTGAGAAAGATTATCCGACAGTCCGGCATCTTCTAGATCGGCTTTTTTCGTTCTAGGCTGCCTGCTTAAGTGGTCAACCCAGGGTGCAAAACGGTCTCCTTGCCGAGAAACAGCTCTTGTTTCCACGCAGGGCCCCCCTGCGTACTATTTTCTGCTCTCAAAACTGGGCGGTAGATACTGCACACTGCCCATACTTGGTAGATATCTCTGACCCCACCCTTTCCAGCTATAGGACCGCCCACTTATCAACTATAGCCACCCCGCCCATATGGTCTGCTTCTTGTGGCCTCGTAATTGTGTCGCGCAACTCGAGCAAACCAATATTCAATTAAAACCACGGAAAAAACCCCTCAGGGAAAAAATTATGGCCCATCGTCTAAACTGATTTTTTTAAACGTGCTACCAAGTCTGGACCTAAAACTGCACCTTTTATCATTCAGATCTGACTACCACTGCTCCGTGGTGAAACAGAAAAAAACCTGAATGTGGCAACTTTAGGCCTCCGATACTTGCTAGTGTTTCTAGATGCCTGGTGATGGTCTTGGCAAACCGACAAGGTCCAGCTGGTCTGCCTCCCAGTGGCTGATGCGGAAGAGCTATCTATGATTCTCTTTCGATTCCAAATCGTGTAGCAGCTCCCCTGATGATGGAGAGTGTGCAGCATTGATAGATTGTGCCATGAGCTATGGCACAATCGCCAACTGCTTCTCCTGATACGCCTGGGACAAAAAACTGATGTTACAGCAGCTTTCAACATCGCCCTCAATGTTCTCAAGTTCGATATGGCAGCAAAGGTAGACTGAAAGATTTCAAACTTGGAAAAGCTCTAGATGCCCCCCAACGCTAGCATCTCACAAGCCCAAAATAACTAGAGGGGATGAACCTGTCTAGATTTGAATATTTGAAAGCCACGGACATAGCAACAAGACTAATTCTGTCTTTGGGTGGGCTTGCCATGGAGATATCTTTCGTCACCCGAACTGTCAGCATGACAACCAAGTCTCAATAGGAACTGTGGCATTTGAGGCCAAAAAAGTGAGAAAAGTGGCACCAGCAATGGGTGCGCCCGGGTATATGAGATAAGAGGTAATGAAATAACAAAATGCTCCTTCAAGAGCTCATGATGCTCACACTTGATTAGCGGATTAGATACTGCGCCGTACCTAACCGAGCCAAACCATTCTGATGGACCATGCTCATGCTTGTTCCTTCAAGTCCCATCTTCTTAGTCGTGGCTAGAATAATTTCCAAGCATTAACCATAGAACTAAATCCAGAAAGCTGATTCTCAGTCAAACGGAATAGCTACTTGATGCCAACGACCTGATCCAACGGCTCACCTAAAGTGTTACAACAGCTCTCGCAGTGTCCTGAATCTGCCATAGGAGAATACCTTGCAACACATCGTCAGACGCCAGACAGTGCTGCTGTGTCAATAGCAGCTATGCCGGAAGAAGTCTTAGCTCAAAGCCGTCCCCACACCTTCCATAGATAGCATGAAAACGAACAAATTGGGCCTAGATGTTGTCAAAGGCGCCACTAGAAACGGCCTATTTGTGTCTCAAGATGGACACAAGCACCTGCAGGGACATAACAAGCAGCTGCCAATGTTGCATCTAAGGCTAGCCCCACCTCATTCGTTCCATGGACTATGCCAGCAGGTCACTAGTTCTGAGAAGCCCCACCTGTTTCGGAGACCCCAATGCGTTCCAGCGCTCCAACAGACACCTGACGACAAACCCACAGAAAGGTATGTGTAGAAATCAAGACTCTAGAAACTGAACGGTTCATTCGGAATCCTGGCAGTAACCTCATCGCCGTCGTTCTGCAGAACTTTTCACCCAGACACATGCTGACCCCAGACGCTAGACTCCGCAGGCGTTTGGCTTTAGTTTGGCTAGACCTTTGCTGGTAGGCGTGCCGTTCTATCCCAAGAGTATTGATGCTCTTGGTTTCCCGAAGTATAAATAGGTGACCACACCCCAAGTCAGTCCGTTCAAATCAACCTCCTGAACCCGCCCTCTCCGACTTATGAAACTCACTCTTACTCTTGTGGCTCTGGCAGCACTTGCCAGCGCCAGGCCTGCAGACGATAAAGGCTATAATGTCAAGCGCGAAGATCGTAAATGCGACTGGTACTCTTGGGATCATTGGTACTGTCAGCCTGATCCACCCAAATGTCCTGACGCCAAATGTCCCGACCCTGTCACTTGCCCTGAAGCAGCCCCGGTTGATGAGCACGCATGTGATCCCTTCATCAACCAAAAATCCTGCGACAAATTCGTCACCTCCGACGCCTGCAACACCAAGTTCCCTATTGACACTAAGAATGTCTGTACCCAGGATATTTGCCATGACCAGTACCCTGATGATCTTGATAAGCTCTGTACCGACCAGGTTTGCAATGATAAGCACCCTGCCGACCCTGCAAAGGTTTGCACCGACGAGACTTGTGATCAACTGCATCCTCCGGACCTTGGAAAGCTTTGTACCGACAAGGTCTGTGACCCTTTCGTCACCCCCCAAGCCTGCGAGAGATATCCTCCGGATCTTGATCAGCTCTGTACCGACCAGGTTTGCAATGAGAAGCACCCTGCCGACCCTGAAAAGGTTTGCACCGACGACACTTGCAACAGACTGCACCCTGCCGACCCTGAAAAGGTTTGCACTGACGAGACTTGCGATAAACTGCATCCTCCGGACCTTGGAAAGCTATGTACCGAGGAGGTCTGTGACCCATTCGTCACCCCCCAGGCCTGCGAGAGATATCCTCCGGACCTTGGAAAGCTTTGTACCGACAAGGTCTGTGACCCATTCGTCACCCCCGAAGCCTGTCACAGATATGTTCCTGATATCTGCCCCGACTGCCCCACTGCCAAGGATCTTTGCACCGAGGATGCATGCAAGGACCAGTGTCACGGCTGTCCCGAACCCAATGCCACGGCATGTCATGACGTTTGTATCAACGAGGTCTGTGAGAAGTGTAAGGATTGCCCTGACCCAGACATGGACAAGCTCTGTCCCACATGTGACAAGACCAAGTTCTGTGACAAGTGCACTGACCCCGACATGGACAAGCTCTGTCCCACATGTGACAAGACCAAGTTCTGTGACAAGTGCACTGACCCCGACATGGACAAGCTCTGTCCCACATGTGACAAGACCAAGTTCTGTGACAAGTGCACTGACCCCGACATGGACAAGCTCTGTCCCACGTGCGACAAGACCAAGTTCTGTGGCAAGGATGACCATGGCGGTACTGGCGGTGGTGGAGGTGATACTGGCGGTGGTGACTCCACTAACACGACACCCGTTCAGAACGCTGCTGCCCACAAGACTGCTGAATCGTTCATTGAACACATCCAGAAGGGTATCGTTAGCTCTCACCGTAAGTGGATGATCAGTGACAGGCAGGCTGAGGATGCTGCCAATAAGTTCATCAAGGCCGTGTTGAGAAACGATAAGATCTACTCTCTCATTGTTGACATGTTCTCGGGCACTGGCGCCAACTGGCCCAACAACACTTTCCAGGCGTTTATGGCCAGAGTAACCTCCAACATGCGAGCTTACAAGCGATCCGGTGACTTCAACACTGCCTACAACCTTGTCCGGCAGCACAAGAACGAATTTGACTATGCTGCAGCCATTGCCAACTCCAACAAGAACAACGGCCAGGAGCTGATGATCATCCGACTTGGATTTGACGCTCTTCGAAAGAAGCCTGGTATTGCTGGACAGATTGACCAGGGTACCGCAGCTGTTGTCGCTCTTGAGTGCGCCCTGGCTATTTCCAATGGCCGAGCTTGCCAGGATGCCAGCAAGAAGTTCTCTTGGTAGTTGCTTGATCTTCCGAGGTCGTTTTCTCTTCTTTTTGCCGCCGCTTGATGCCGCCGCCTTACTTCTTAATGTTTTAGTTTAGTGTATTAATAATTGGTTGAACTGTGTAGGCGTTTTGCGTCGTGTTTTGTGTCGTGTTTCGAGACGTTTGGAGACGTTTGGAGACGTGGTTCAGATGGTGTTTTTGCGGCAGTTTTCGCTGTAGAGGCTCAGGAGAGACTTTTGCTGGGACGGCTTGTTGGGTGTGTCTGTCTGTAGCGTGAATAAAAAAAAGCGCGTTCAAATGACGTTGCATTAAGAATTGTGTAAGAAGCTAGGTTTGATTTAGAACTTTGATAGGAAACATGTTTGAGATGTGTGGGGTGGAACGCATCTCAGAGGTACAAATTGGGACAATGGTATTTCGGCTGTAAAAAGAACAGCATTAAAAAAAAGGACGTTTTCAGAAGCTATCAAAACGTCAGAATGTATTTATGAGGCGATTATTGACTGTGTCAGATTGTTACTGTAGTACTGTAGTACAATCAGCTGTGAGCAATCTCTTGCTATCCAATTGTTGAAACTTGACTGTAAAAAAAAAAAAAAAAAATTAACCATTCAAAGCTGCCAACGAAAAACACCACTACTAGCGTAATTGAGGAGCTATCGAAATGGTTAAAGTCTCATTTAGCTGATAATCCCGCACTCTTCACTGTCACGGGCTCTATCTTGGGGTAACATTCTTTTCAACCGAAAACCACACTACTTTCCAACATCTAAAGTGCTTCCATGACTCTACTCTAGTAATCTCTCGTAATCTCGTCATCTCGTCATCTCCCATCGTATCCTCATCTCCTAATCTCCTAATCTCCCACCCCGTGAATCATAAAACGTTACTATGTACATTACTTGAGCTTGCTAAACTCCTCGTCGGAAATAGGATAGCAGTGCTCCTTGGCGGGAAACTCCACGGTCTTGACCTCGTCGTGGAACTGCTTGACGGCGTTGACGTTAATGTCCAGGTACGACGAGTACTTTTTGAGAAACTTGGGCGTGAAGGACCCAAAGCCGCCGAGCATGTCCAGCATGACCAGCACCTGGCCCGAAGTGCCGGGACCAGCGCCAATGCCAATGCTGGGAACGGACATTTTCTCGGTCACGTAGGCGCCAACGCGGTCCGGAACCGCCTCCAGCACAATGGCAAAGCACCCGGCCTCCTGCAGCGCGTAGGCGTCCTCCAGAATGGACTCGGCGGACTTGGCGGTCTTTCCCTGGACCCGGAATCCGCCAAGTGACGACTGCCGCTGCGGGGTGAGGCCAATGTGGCCCAGCACGGGGATGCCGACCTGGGTGAGCCGCTGGATGGTGGGCGCGAGCTCCTTGCCGCCCTCGACCTTGACGGCCTCCATGCCGCCCTTCTGGATCATTTTGACCGCGGACTTGATGGCCTGCTCAGGTGACTGCTCGTACGAGCCAAAAGGCAAATCCGCCACCAGGAACGCAGATGACACGCCCCGTGAAACGGCCTTGGCGTGGTAGACCATTTCCTCGAGCTCAATCTGGTTGGTGTTGGGGTACCCCAGAGCGACCATAGCCAGACTGTCGCCCACAAGAATCATGTCGATTCCTGCTTTGTCAGCAATCAGGCCGGTCACGTAGTCGTGGGCCGTGACCATGCTGATTTTCTCGCCCTTTTTGCGCATTCGCGCGAGTTCGGGAATCGTGACTTTTTTTCTGGCCTGGTCCGAAGTCTGGGGAGAGTGGTGGGCCGAGTAGTGTCTGACGGAGCTGTGCAGCGAGCCTGCCACCAGTCTGTGGCCTCCCAGCTTGCAGCCCGAGCCGAGTTTCATTAGTGTAGCCATGCTTTGTGTTGTTTGAAGCAGTATGCTGTGTTGTGTGAAGTGCTGTAGTGATAACTAAGAATCCCCCATGTAAAATGCGGAAATGTGGCTCTTATGTATATCGGTTTTCGGATTATGCACGGTGGTAAGCGCACTCTTTTTTTTTTTTTTTCAGCACAGAGTTTCGAAACTATGCTTTTTCGGCCTCGGACTAAAGTTGGCTCTAATGCAATATCTCTAGGTTCAACGTTGTGGGGTAAGAGGGTGAAAACGGCAGCAGACGGATTTTGGGGGCACTTTGGAGGCGTTGGATGCACCGGAGGCAGGTGGCACCATCCAGAGGCTGCAGCGGTATTGTTTTCCACGGTTTCAGCCCTTGTTACGTCCTCACAAAAGTGTCTGCCACACTAGAGTCTCTTTCGCATGGGATTCCGCATATGCATGGCTAGGGGAGGTGAACTAGAGGATTACTCGGCGGATGTTGCTCGAATCTGATATTTGAAGCCTATTTCTAGGAATTACGGGAATTATTATCCTTCTGGTACTACTCTCACTCCGATCGAAGTCCATTTGACCACCTTTCACACCACCGCATGTTCCCCGATATGCATCTTCGGACATCTCCTTAGCTGCAAACTCGTGAATATCTTAAACAAAAAAGTTTATTCACACGGGGGTGATTCTTGGAAAGCGGCTGAAATCTTGCAGCAGCGAGATATTACCAATCTTGGCACGGCATCGGGATGCTTACCGTGCGTTCACAGTGCAGCCAAAGTTTCAGCTCCATCGGACCACTGCAATGTCCTCGTTTGCACGGCTCCTTACCACCTTTGACTTTAGCGCTCAGTAAATCTGCCAGTAGAGAGATGAAATCAAATCTCATTCGATTCGTTCAAGACTGGCACCACTAGACTCGCGTCGCTCAGCTGAACAATACTGTGTAGTTATTTTTCACATCAACCAACTATTGAACCCCACAGACTTCACCCCGCCATCGCAACTATCGCTAATATCGTATCTCACAACCTTGGCGCATGATCCACACTTTTCAAAAGTGCGGGGCTTGGCAGTTAGTCATAGTGATAGTCGCCAAACACGACATTTACGGCGTTTGCGACCCTCGGCTGTGCGTCTTTGGGCCCCTTTTGTCCGCTTCAACTCCTTTGCGGCCATATTCGTGCAAATGTTGTTTTTTTATCGTTTTTTAATCTTTTCCTACATATTTTGCTTAGCTAGGGGGCTTGTTGGGAGCATGTGTGTTACGAGGCAAATGCCGACTGAAAAAATCCCCCCGTTGAATAACTCGGAATGTAGACGTTTCTGGAGGAAATTGATGGCTGGAATCGCTGCGCACCGTCAAGGGCTACATTTCAGTGTAGGTCCCGCAAAAAATTTGTGTTTCGAAAAACTTGGTCATAATCTATAGTCGGAGGCAAATCGAATAAGATAAATAAAAATAAAATATAAATAAATTAAATTAAATTGTTGGAAAAAGTTTGCCACTCGGTTGCTGACTAAGCAATATGTGGGGATTCAATGAGACCGGGTTTGGTCCAAAACCATCATGAATGATTATTAGGGAGAGATTGAGGAAATGTGGCAGGTACCGTTTAAAGATGTGGCAGAAATATATCGAATAGATGTGTATTCAAACAGTATTTACTCTTGGTAATTACACTGGTATATATCTAGCTTGCTGGGTCTACTGTTGTAGTTGCCAAGTCTCTTTGAGATAATAGAAGGTGTAATACAATTCTGAAGAGTGCATTCTGTTCCAATAGCCCTGTTTATATCGGGGGCTTTTTCAATTGGTGCCAGCTCTTTTCTTAGGCGTATTCAGTGGAGAACGAAAACTGCTCATGAATGAGTTCGATTTGTTTAAGCTCAACTAAAACAGTTGACAGTTACAATGCATAGTTGACTCTGAGAAGGGGACTCTAAAAACTGTTATAATAGTCCAATCGCAACAGTGTAAACGGTATCACCTTTATCAGTCGACATTAAGTATTTTTCACAGGTTTCTATACGTCCAACTCCCCCTCATCACTTTCTGGTAAGCACCATAATCCCCTATATCCAAACTCTAATTCTTCCCAAAAAGGGAATATCACAATACCCTACATCTGTCAAGCAATAGACGGCACCACTAGATCTTTTCAACAACTTCTCATCATCATCTCTCCAAACATCCAAACTCCGCCCCGATAACGCCAATTTTGTGACACAGACACCCTGGGAACGACACAGACTCTGTAATATCAGCCAAACACTTCCTGAACAGCCACAAACACTCTTGGAAACACTCCTCTAGGAAGAACACAAAAGCAATGAAAACCGACAAACAGGCCAAGCAGTCGTCTCTGGCGTTCAAGGCCACAAAGGCGACCACCACTCCTTACAAGGTTGTCAAGGGTAAATCGACGATTCAGGATATCAAGCCGCAAGTCAAGCCGCAAGTCAAGAGAGTTGAATTGGAGGAGAAGAAGATTGAGGTTAAGCCAGAATCAAAACTCACTGAGCTGAACCCCAACGACCCCAAATATGCGTCTGAATTGAAAAAGGAGACTGCTATCAAAAAAAGCATTGCTCCAGATGTTCATCCAGCCGTCACCGACGACGCAGAGAAGATTTTGAAGAATTTCGACTTCACAATGGACTTTGGCCCTGTGGTGGGTGTCAGTCGTTTGGAACGGTGGGAACGAGCCTCTAAATTGGGTCTGAAACCTCCGGCCATCGTCAAGGAGATTCTGGACACTCGCCAGGGTCATGAAGACGCAAGTTACAGAGATTCTTTTCTCCACGGACATTTGGTATAGCTAACGTTTAATTTATAAGATGATGAAGAAAGCAAAAGGAACTGGGAATCGACGGGATACTCGCTGCCTTGGGTGGAGAGCGTGGAACTTGGTCGACTACAACAACTCTTTCAACATGGAAATTGACATTCTGAGGAGTGCGTCTGGTTTAGAATCGTCAGATGATCATAATGGTGGTTTTTGGGCAGTGCGTATTGTTTGGCTCATTCCTAGAGTTCAGTTTGGAGATGAGCTAGTACTTCCCGGAAATAATCGAACATTGCAAATGGTATCCAAAATGTTCAGACTAAGAAGTCAAGGGAAGTTGGATCACGGGAAGCTCATCATATTTAGATTATTACTGTTAATAAACAAGATGAGACCATATCAGAATTATTTTAGTTTTTTTGCTTCAACACTTCATAAATGTCCAGAGTCTTATACATGTTAATTAAGTATCGCATACTGAGCCTGTAACTAGAACTCAAACTGTTCAATATTCATAATAAATAATACTACAATTGGTCCAGAAACACCCCGAAATCGCCACAGTCTTCTTTTTTAAACATAATTGTTTTTCTAATTTTCCGAAGCTCCAAAACTACTCTTTCCAGACCATCCCATTATCTCACTAAATCATGCACCACCCATGGTGATAAAACGTGACCAAAGTAGTCTAATGCAATAAAAAGACACTTGTGGTCATTGAATCGATCTAAAAATCATACTAGAAGCATTGATAGCTCTCAAATTAGATCTCCGAGACCTCTTGGAACCATTTAATACACTAACCACAACTCAAGATGCTACAGTTAAAGATGGTTGAAATAAAAGCGGGGAATTCTTTAGTTGTTTCATATAAAAGGTACTAACCGATCCAACTAGGTCTCAAAAAGCCTCCTAACTAATCTCTCAATGTTTCTGAGCTATTTGTTTTACCGAAATAGAATTTCACATTTTTCATTCGCTTAGTCAGCACCACTATTCCGAGATATTATAAAAAATCTGTGCAACAATATCAATGTATTGATCTGCAACAGATCCTCAATTAACACCTGTTCTGAATACAGTATCAGTTAGAGTATGCACTGTATTTATATACACCCCACACACTGTACAAAAGATCGACACTAAAGCATGAGAGCTAACACGACTTTGTACAGCGTAAGCACTACACACCATACAGTGCAAAATGTTGCGAGTCACACAAAATTTACAGTACAATACTATTTTATTGTTAATTTATTATATACTGATGATTAGTGATAATGCAATGTCCGCAGCAGCTACTGCCTTTGAATTCTCGACTGTCGAGATATGTGCTGTAACCTTAGACAGCCTGCTCGCTACGCTGGTTCCACTGGTCTCGCAGAGCCTTTCGCTGCTCAGCCATGGTGGCCCATCCTCCGTCGTCATCATCATCATCAGAGTCCTCGGTGTACGCAGGCATCTGGGTCTGCGACATGACTCGACGAGATGTGGTGAGGTCAGGAACTGTAGAAGACCGGTTGAAGGCAGGGGCCGCAGCACGAACGTTGAATCCGGGTCTGTACCGGCTTCGGTTAGACATGCCTGAGCCTCCAGAGGCAATAGAAGCATTGTCACCGCCGAATCGAGCAGAGGGACGAGCCAGCTCGGGAACCGACCGGGAAAGGTCGAGGGCGCTCCATCTGTGCTTAAGACCCCCTACCTGCGACTGGGCTCGAGGAGGCTGAAGTCCTGGGGGGACACCAGGCATGCCAGGCTGCATTCCAACCTGAGAACCAGCTCCCTGATTCATCTGCTGCTGCAAGGTCATCTGCATCTGCATCTGCATCTGCATGAGCTGTGCCATCTGCGCTTGGAGTCCACCAGGAGCAGGAGCCTCATAGAGGCTGGGGTTCTCGTTGATAGAGCCAGCGTAGCCGCCGAGGTTTCCGCCGAGAGGGGCGCCTCGGAGAGCAGGCATGCCGGACTTTCGTCGAATCTTCTCCTTCTCCTCACGGGCAATCTCGGCAACCAGGCCTCGGTTGGGCTGAGGGCCAGACAACAGGGGATGAGGGACGCCACTGAGTCTGCTTCGTCCAAAAGGCATTTTGGAGCCAGCAGAATGGATAGATAGATTGTCAGAGTCTCGCTTGAACATGGGTGACGTGGAGGCACTCTTGCTGTATTGCATGGGAGAGGCCGAGAGTTCAAGGTGTGATGCCAGGTTGGTGTCGGAAGACATGGTCTTGAGTCGCTGAGAGTCTCGGGGGAAGCCATGGGCCTGAAGAATGCCCAAAGGAACATCGTCAAGGTCGTCCTCGTCGTCCGAACCGTTACTGAGATTGGGCGAAGCGAAACCGTTGCTGTTAAGGGGAGGGGTCTTGAACGAGCTTGCGGCACCGGTGACCTTCATCATCTTCTGTCTATACACTGCCAGGTGGGCTTGCTGTTTGGCTCGCATCTTTGCATTCTCCAGCTTTTCGTCCTCTTCGAAGTCGTCGGCCTCGTCATCGGAATTGTTGCCTCCATTGGCGGCAGCGATAGCAGCAGCAGTGGTAGCATCAAAGTCCATAGACGCTCGTCGGTAGTTTTCGTACTGGGCCTTGGTCACGACCCGGCCGGAGGGTGTCTCGGCAGCAGATCGCTGAGGGCTGGGTGCGGCATCCTTCTTGCAGTACTTGTCAAAATCTAGTTCCTGAGCAAGCTTCTGGTTGTATGCTTCCAAATCAGAGACACCGTTCTGGTTGAGCTGGTAGGCGTTTCGAGGCGGCTGTTGAAACTTGGAAGGAGGAGTCGACACAGCGTCCCCTCGCTGGGGCGACATCATCTGTTGTGGCGACAGCAGGTGGCTGGGGTCCTCCTGAGGAACCCAGGCAGAGCCTGTCTGGTCCTGCTGTGCTGTGGGTCGCATGCCCGACATGGTTCGTCGCTGGCTGCCTGGGTCGAATGGCGACAGTGGAGACTGCTGTTGGGGTGCAACCTTGAATGTGTCCTCATACTCCTGTTGCTTCTGGGCAGCGTCGTCCTCCAGTCGCTGCTGGTACTTGCCAGAGACTGCCATGCCTCGAGAGATGTCTTCGGTGGAAGGAACGACTGTAGCCATAGACTTGGGTCGAATGGAGTCCCCCTGCTGGTGTCGGCTTTGGGGCTGGTTCTGAAGGTCCTCATCACCGAAGGAAAAGGACGAGGCACTGTGCTTCATGTAGGGGTCCTCAGACTCACCGTAAGGATCACCGTAGTTGTACTGGTAGTCGTAGCCCGAGTCCTCTAGTCCCTGGGTCAGTCCCTCTGTGAACTCGTGGTCCTCGCCGGTCTTGTTGTACTTGAGGGTGCCTTCATTCTGCTCTGTCGACAAAGTCTCGTAAGGGCCCTTGAAGAACTTTTTGAGAGACTCCTTCTTGGAGGAGGCCTTGCCGAGAATCTGCTCTGCAGGAGGCGACGAGCCGGCCTTTTGGAGAGGAGGTTCTGGTGACGTGTGTTCTGTGGGCATGGTGTACGACGAGTTGCCAGAGTTGGAGGACACCGTGGAAGTGGTGCTCTTCTGGAACCCTGTCTGAGCGATCTGGGGGCTAGGCTGGATGCTGTCAGCGTCGCTGTCGTCGCCGTCATCTTCAAACTGGTCGTAGGTGGCTGACAGGTGTGTGTTGTTGTAGGGCATAATCTCCGGTGAGGACAGCGACGAAGAGCGCGCCTGGTAGTGAGGGTGTGCCATGGTGCTGTGGCTGTTGTTGCTATGTGTGGTGTGCGTCGTTGTGTGTGCGTAGCTGGAGGCCCGTTTTTTCTGAGCTCGAGATACTGGGCTAGTTGTGTTCACGGTGAGGCGCTGTTTGTGTTGTGGTGGAGCTCCAACTGCTTTTTGCTTTTCCATTTCCCTTTGCGAAACAAGCTTTCGGTGCTCAAAGCTATTTTTAGTGTGAGGTGCATTGGGAGCATTGTTCGACTGCATGTGCACTGTGGGAGAATTGGGCTGACTGTGCGAACTGTAGCTACCGTGTGCCGGGGGAATAAAGTAGTGGTCGGCGTGCAGGCCGGAGAAGGACCCGTGCGAGTTATTGGAGCCGCTGGAGATGGAAAAGTTGCCCCACGAGTCCGCCGACGACGAAATGTGGTCACGTGACCAGTTTTTGAACCAGAAGCTGTGTGTGGAGATGTCCGAGCCTCCGGGGCTGGGAGGGCTGACTGGGCTGGCCTCTGGCGGCGTCTCAATTGCATGGTGCTCCTTTGATGTCGTGCGCTTGAATAATTTGAGCATGGCTTGGTGTACTGTAGTCTAGGGCGTGGTGGGCGACTGAGGGCTGCAGCGATAGGGGGTTAAGTACAGTATGTATGTAGTTGGGAGGAGCTGCAGGAGTGATGGGGTGATGCCGAGAGAGGGTAGAAGGGCCGCGGAGGTGGCCGGGGAGCGGGGGGGGAGCGATGTCGGGTGGCTTCGTGGGCGCGTCCAGGAATGTGTCTGTGTCAGTCAGGGGCAAAAAAAAAAGAATGCAAAGAAGACAACTTTTGTGTCAGTGTCACTTTGGTTAATAACTCAGGGCTGAACTGTGACACGCACTGTGTGAATGTGTACTGTGTGAACCTAGGCGGCTGCTGGTTTGTGCGAAGAGTCTTTGGCAATGGCTAGCTGTGTGTTTTCAGAAAGTGACCTTGAAGAGGGAGAGGGTGCGGCCAACTACGGGTCTTTATATGTACAAAAAGACAATGTATTGAGGCTCGGTATAAAGATTGTTTTTTGACATTTTTACACTGCTCTCTTTTTAAAGCCCAACCTCCCACACTCTTTTTATTTCATGCCGTCATGCACCCCATAGATGCACACATGGTGCACGACAAATATGCTCCTGTACAGAATGTGCATAACATAGGGGGGTACATGTTCCGGGCACATGTGAGTATTTTTTAGCCGTTTGCAAAAATAATTTGGTCACGTTTTTGGGGGAAAATGTTTTACTTTCGGGCTGCTGGCGCCAGATGGTGTCCACTTGTGTTCTCCCATGGGCTACTTGTGGCTGGCTCGTCTTCTTCGGGTCTCTACTTGTCTGGAGCTTGCTTTGGTTTGCTGCCTGATAACCAGAGTGATTATGCATTCAACTTTGTCTGTGAGTGTCTTGGAGGCACATGGAATGGCCAACATGGTGAAAATGGTCATTCCAAAGAGTGCGTTCGTCTGCAAATGCGATTACGCACCCGCTGTTGCTATTTATTACTCTGAAATGTGCACAATGGGTGCTTTGCGTGGACACTCTATCAACTCTTCCAAGAAGAATAACGCTTTAAAGATGCACTGATCTGCACCAGCCAAGAGACGAGCTAGCACGGGTCTGACGGATGTCAAACGTGTGTTATTGAGAATCTGAAAGAAGAGTATGATGGAGAATATGCTGGAGAGCTCAGTAGTGTTGTCCTTACGACTGTAGCTCGAAAACCCATGTCATAGTGCTTCATCAAAGATTATTCACCAGAAAAGTCACCATTGACAGCGATCTAGTGAAAAACGTCAAACGTGATACAGTAGAGATAAAAGAAATCCAAAGCGAGCGTTCGGTTCAGAATCAAATTCCGAACATGATTGTTAGACTTGTTTTTTATAAATCCGTACAAAGCTCGTTAGTCAAGGGTAGTTGTTCTTTTCAACATGATTAACCACGCAGCAAGTAAAATCAATGTAAATCCCCTTGTAAACACGATATGGAAAATCTAAAGAGTGCAATTAGTCCGTAAAGAGATTCTACAAGTAGATATAGCATTCAAACCCTCCCATTCATCCCCATAAAACTATTCAACCTCTACTATAAGATCGTCACCATGACACACTCTCTTCAAAAACTTTATACGGAGGCGTGTTGTCCATCGTCAAGAACCATAGTGGCACCAATGTGACATCAAAGTGAGAGGCATGGAGCAAGCAGAGGCATGCTATACGCTGCTTCCTGCATCCAGCCTGAAAAGCAGGACAAACGTGCATCTTGTATCCACTGCTGCAGCTTTCGTGTCTCCATAATAATTTTTGTTTCTGCACTGCACCCCTGAACATTTCAGGGCGATAAAAGTAGAACCATGACGTTGATTTATCTGGACCACAACTGTTCCAGTATAGTCATTAGCTAGCTTATTTTGAAGAGGAAAGGGCGCTCTACAAGACGCAGTTTTTGCCCTTTTCAATTTTACTCTCTAGCACAGAATACCAGTCAATCCAAATCCTCAATATCTGCAACATTAAACTCTCGCACTTGAGACATTGACGAGCAGCCATATTGGGAAAAGCAATAATTTGAATTGCTCCTAAAAGTTTCCAAACGTGTCCGAACAGCAAGGTATTTGGTATCATTGGGATGGGATCAGTGTGACCAGCTCGCCAATTGGCTGAAATGTGTCAAAAATGTACTCTTTGACGATGAACTTTTTTTTCTGCTTTTTTCTGGGTTTTATGTCCCGTATTTACACCCACATTCCCGTCGCAGAAACAATAAAACTATATTCAAAGCCTGTGTATCATAGTTGGCCGCCAGTCTCATGATTCTTTGCAGTCAATTTTTTCGAATTCCGGCGAATTTTTCCATTTATAGAAAAAAAGAAAAAAACGAACAAAAAAAAAGAAGAAAAGACCAAATTCAAGGGGAAAAAGAGAAAGAATGGGAAATTAATACTTGAGGTGCAAGGGATACATGAATACTAGCTTGTCAGGGGCTGCATTAAGGATAATATGAATACATCGGGGTAAGTCCGATGATGGCAACACGTGAGAAGGGTATACGTGAAAATAATAATCTAGTGGATGAGTTCTGGGGAAAATTAGAGAGTACGGCTCGTGCAGAAAAACGGGCCGATCATTATGGTACCAGCTGAACCTTTATGAGACACAGCAAAAATATCTAGCTGGTTTTCTCTCGTGACAGGTACAAGACAGATGCCATCTGGTAAAAGTTTTGGTGAAGGAGTTATAAGAATTCTGGAGAGTGAGATTTCTGTAAAATACCTTTCCGACTCTAATGGTACCGAACACATGTTCACTGGGCATCCTAGAAGTAGTTTTAGCCGATGCTGTTGAGCTCAACCAAATCGTTACCCCTGCATGTGCCATATTTTCGGTGAAAAAGTGGTAATATCGGCTTCTTAGAAGCTCTAGATACTACTTTTGGTGGGAGACCTGTTGTCAGAATCAGCACAAGACATTTGAAAGTTAGTCACCTGCTCAAATTATCCACCTATTGATTTTCAAACTACTCTGAGAGATGAATAAGCCTCTAGAATGGGCTCTAGAGATACTGCAAAGATTCTAGAGCTGCCGGGAGATGGAGAATCTTATCCCGATTACAGTGGCATCAGTAGCCTCTTGTTTCGACCCTATCCCCAGAAACTATTAAGCATTCACTAGTCTACGTAGTGCCAAAGGTGCAGCTTTCAGGTATAGAAACAAGAGTGAATACCATCACTGTCATGTCTTGGAAAAATGACAGATCAGGAATTGATTATTTTTCAGGAGGACTTAAATATATGATTACGTAATCGATAAGAAAACCTTATAAGGAAGAAATCGGAATGAATTTTAACAGTTTTTTAATATTCGTCAGAAATAAGAACGGACAGAAGAATTGAAGCGAGCAAAATTCCAGGAGCAGAATGAGTATAGTCAAGAACTGGTAGGCTTCAATACTCAGAGTTGTAAGGAGTCAACCTCTGTAGATGATTCATGGACAATAAACCTCTCAATTTCAGTCATAAAGAAGACACCCGAAGTGAATATTATTGAGATGGCTCTGGCAGTATTAGGTAATCACTCTTCTTCATAGTGATTACAATCAATAATTTTTTTTACGAATCCCACCAACCTTATTGATCTCGTTAGCCACAAAAAGCCCCAAACGCCACATTACACAGTGCATTACTTGTTTGAAATCACAGGATATCACTCCCTAATAGCTGCTTATGTGTCACGATTTACATGCTACTGTTCCAATTAGTCCCCCTATTCGCAGCCTTTGTAGATTACTAGATCTCCTCAGTGTGGACACTGCCTCGGGCCCCACCACGTCCTTCGTTACTGGCACTGACAAAGACAATAAACCAAACTTGTCCACAACAACAATAAGCTTCATGCGAGGCGACCACACATCCACCTCTTAAAGACACAAAATCAACACCTGTGATGCGTCACCAAGTTACACCTGGAATGCCAGAGATACAAAGCACCAACTCTGGCGCCTCGAGATACCTAAATTATGACATCGCGTCATATACACTGTTGCCGGGCTGCTACTGGTGGACAATCTCCCGGCGATTGTCACTTTTCCTGCCACCTCAGCAAACCCCTTCGGACGAGTCGAATTGTCCCCAATGCGTACTTCCACACTCTTATTTTAGTTAAAGCGCAACCAATATACCACACACAAAGAGTCGAAATAACATAAATACCCAACGATACCCCCCTTTGAACGGTATCCAGCAAGACTACACCACGAGCCCTTGTCAGTGTCCACCCCGGATCATTGGCATGTTTTTGAATCAACATTAACTGACTGCGGTCTACCCCCGGCACAATTGTACCCACAATCGTGTCACTTCTCTGCGCTCACGGTTGAATCGACCTGGATCAGTCTTTCTTCCACTAACATCCTACAGATCTAGTATCTTACTATTGTGAGTATTTCCCGAGTTGGCAGAAGGTGCCTCAAGTGACAGTTCGACTACTCAGCAGCTGAGACACATTCATTGTGAGGATTCCTGATCAGTTTCCTTACTCTGTCTGTGCTTCGCGTCATCTACTCAGACTTCTGATCCTTGTCTGCGGTTTTGACAAGCTGCTGCTTTCCCCATCTTCTACAACCCATCTAACCCAGAATTACGGTACAGGCCTAAGACTTGAACAGGCAGTTGGAGGTGCAGCCCCTAGAGCGGAGGGGTAGAAGTGGAGGATCCAGAGGTGCTGTCTTGCCCATCAAGAGGGCTCCAATCTCTGCTCAGACGAATCACAGCTGGAACTGATGATGATGAGTGGAGGCGTACTAGGCTGCCATGTTTTTATGGCAAAAGCAACATGTTTACATGTTTTACGTGGGTCCCACCAGAAGGTAGGGTAACCCACTCAATGATACCAGAATTGATATCCAGACTAATAACATTCTTCTTTACTCCCCACAGCGTGCTTTCTAGTAAACTTCTAAGTATTCAGTAACCCTGAGCCAGTAGTTGGTGATGCCTAACTGGTTTGGGCAGCTGTATGTGTTCAAGGAACCAACTGGAACTTGGAGTCAGGGCTTATGGAGACTTCCTGTGATGCTTTCCAAATATGATGTGACTATCAAGAAACACTGCACATTGGTCGGGACATGATAACAGCTCATGGGGCTGACCTACCAAACAACACCGGTATGACCAGGGCCTGTAACAGTACAGTGTCCTATTTTCCAACTTGTCTTGCGAAAAGTCATTGAAGCAATATTAGGACTACTGTCTTACATTAATGTCTCGTTTTCGCCTCAGATCACTCATCATAAATTCTGAAACAAGTGTGATACTCATAACCTGATTGAGTATATACTTCAACTTGGTTGAGGCTGTCACTGGTAGAGTTCCCGTGGGCAGAGAATGACAGACTGGAGAGGTATAAAGTAAATTCAGCTTTCAACGAAGTATTTCTGTTGGACACCAAAAAAATGATTCTGACAAAATTGGAATTCCTGGGGGATCTAGTTTCAGAGGAAAGAAGGGGTTAGCTTCCAGTTCAGAGAAGAGCTATCAGCTCTTGAAATGAACCTAGATGTCATTATCTAACAAAATGGCGGCTCTGTACATTTCATGAAAAGTGACTCTCGGTTAACAAGATCCATCATTGGGTAAAAACTATAGATGAGGTACGGTACTGTCCTAGGGATATCAGATTATCTCATTGTGAGTTCAAGTCACTGGCAAGGACTCGTAATCGACCTATTCGACGAAGCTCAGTCATATTTCTCCTTCCAAGCTGTTCATATTCGTTCCAAGCATGTTTTAAGCGATATTACAGGTACTCGTCAAATACGAACAGATAGTGGATTTGAGAGACAAGTGTGAGGGTCGTCAGCATGGGTAGTATGTTGTATCTTGGAAATTTTTTGTTTGAATTTACTCTACACCAAGACTGCTCTCATTTTGTTGAGAATCACAAATAGTATTGTCACATGAATAGTTTAATTAACCACTTACAACCCACTTTAGGGACCAGCCGGTTCCGGTAGTAGTACACACCAAAGAGGAGGAGGGTGTGTACTGAGCTGTTCAACAGAAGAGATCAAGTCAGTAGGTAGCTCCCTACACTGCGGACATCTGATGTACCATATATCACTCAGGTGATTTAGTACATCGTGTAATCATCCAACCGGATATTACATTAAACACATTTCAAGTTTATGTACTCCATCAGGTGTTGGTGAAGGAGAGGGAGTTGAGATATTGGTAAGAAATTGAAGAAGTGAATCAGAACATAGAGGGTTTTTAAAAGCAGTTCTGCACTTCGATTGTCTGGCTTAACTTACTCATGTCGTACTGTCAACATATCAGAAATATTAAGAAGAAGTAATGTGATGTGCTACTATGGGTGTGCACTACAGTACAATCAGTGGTTGGCTACCTTTATTCACGATCAAAATCACGACACAGTAAGGTGTCATGTGCTCATTTCAGAACTCTTTCAATTGGTCTAGTTATATCTTCTTCGATACTGTGTAAAGTGATTTGGTGTAAACGGAGAAATCGGTTCGTATGAGGTAGTCTAGGGGAAATACATCAAGCAGTGATTATTCAGGGTTATTAAAATGTTACTGCTAGACTTAAAATATTTCTGCAAATGTAAAGAGCTTTTCAGATTCTCCATTCAGATTCTCCATAGTCTCCTGTTCTGCTTGGTAGCATCTCTGGTACAGGGCGTCTTACACTTGATAGAATCTGAACCGTCGAACCTGAGAGATAACGAAACTGCTGACTTCAAAAATGGTATAATTTGGATGTCGGACTGATTCCAGAAAGCTCCTAACAAGAAATACTGTCATAATCACAATATCTCCTCATCTAGAATCGAATAATCAATACATTATTCATCTCAACAAATTATAAAGTACGATACATATACACTTGAAAGTCATGGAAACATATGAACTGTACAATCATTACAGAGATTCCATTCCATATCGGATACGCCTCTTCTATGGTCCATATCTCAAAACGCCACTATCATTATTGACCTACTGTTTAATCATCCAGAGACAGATTAAGCACTTTTCTACCAGATTTGCTAATACTAACCCAATAACGAGAAAACTACCATCAAAATACGCCCCTCATTGCGCTGATCACAATGGTGCTTTCCGATTGCCCGTAGCAGCCATATTCGCCCATATGATCTACTCAATAATTTGCATTTATGCCCCCACACCAAACAGATGATTGCTCCAGCAACCTAATCATTTCCGAATCCATCGCATATGCATGTTCCCGTGGCTGTCTATCATGTGATCCGCCCAGCCCCTCTTTTGTCCGCTTTGCTACATTGCTCATTCCCCGTTTGCTCAACTTTGCATCTTGATGAGCAGCCGGTAGATCCATGCAGGGCGTCAACTAGGGTGCGAGACTAGCTCGCTCAATACGAGTGTTACGAAAACAAAGATGGTATCATTAGAATTCTGGAAGCAGGCCGAGTCCAGCCATATCATCAGGTCATGGATTTTTCAAATCAGATATAATTTCATGGTCCGTTTATGTTTCTGTTTTTCCCAAATCAAAACAAGGTTTCGGCTGTATGCGCAACACCTGACAACATTTTCGCACCACGTGATACCACAGTGGCTGCAATGGTGGTTTACTGCGGTCGTGTTTCTGCATATGTCTCAGTATCGCTGACACGTGAAACTGAGAAAAACAGAAACACTCATATGATATCACGTGACTTATTAACACTGCCCCGTATAGCGACCTCCCTCCACATCAGTCCATACCTTTTCTCACCTGTCTCAAATTCAAGTTTCGGTTGCAAAATTTTAGCAATTATTTCTGGACTACTGTCAATTTTAATTTCTTTTTCCGAACCTTCTTTTTCACTGTTTTTTTGACATTTTCGCAAAATCTGAGACCCTCAAAATTTGACGTACATCAAAATCCAACTCCAACCAACGGATATCGGTGGGATAATTTGTAAGCTAGATAATTAGTTATTTTTAATTATTTTTCTGAATATCTTTTCACCTTCCATTTCTGGGCGGCAAAATAAGCTCTTGTGGGAAGACAGTGCCGTGTACTACGTAGATATTGTGGGCAGAAACAGGGTGTTACAGTCGTATAGACCAAGTTGGCGAATAACGTCAATATGACGACTAGAACAGCACTATTTTAATGAGATAACTTCCACGGGCCTAAAGATACCGTTTAATCCGCTTTTAACCCACTTTTACGCCACCCCAAAGATCCTCCTCTCCCCTCGTCATCAGCTGTCTCCACCCTCTCTTTCACAACTGATGATACAGCCACGTCATCGTCTCCGGCGCCACCCGCATGAACGGGCACCGCCGAGACGGTCGCTTTGATACCAAAGTCGGCGTGTTTCACTTGGATATTACGTTGCGTTTTCTTTCTTGGCCATGTACGCAGTCTACATTAGTACAGGGTGCAACTGCCTTCAGCTGCCTTAAACCATGTGCGGCTCAAATCTTTTGGCTGCAGTTGTTTTTTCTCTCGTCGAGCGACTCTTCAGAGTTTCGGGTCCCCGAGCAGGTGATGCGTGTAGGTGGCTCAAACCAGTCATTTTTCTCTTTTGTTCTCTTTCTAGGATTCTCTCTTTGGTTGTTTTTTTTCCCTTCTTTTTTCCCACTTTTGGACGCCGCATGAGCTTGCCGCATTGGGCGTATATTTATTTATTTGCAGCGCGGTTCGAACCATGTTACGTCTTTTGTAGGAATTTCCAGCAAGTCGGCCAAAAGCTGATTGGGGCGGATTTGGGAAAAAATAACAGCTGGAGATGGTAGAAGCACTCGCCGCGGTCGTTTTAATACCACTTACTGTTCGATTGACACACTTCTACGTCACTTGGCCTACCCTAGGCAAAACTAACGTTATCCAGTTAGCGTTCTTTCAAAAAACATGTTTTGCACTTTTCGCGCCATTCCAGAGACCGTGGATTTTTTTGAAAGCCACGGGAAACACGACAGCCGCGCGGAGATTCGAACGCGCATTTCTCTGTAATTTCCAGCATTTTTCCCAGCGCACTTCTCTCGCTCACAGTGACGTCAGCTCACGTATCGTTCCGGTGGGGTCCGGAGCCGCCGTTGAACCGTATTTTGAAAGCCCTTGATTTATTAGGTTTCTTCTCCAACTGTATTCGGCACATGTGTCATGTTGTTCAAAGTGAGCCAACATTTTCGTTCACGATTGAGGATGAGACGGGTGACTATTACCACTGCAAAAGTTGCAAAAAAATACCCTAGCAGCAGGAGCCGAAATGACCAGTCAAATGCAATGGCAATCATGCAACTTATTCCAGCAACTGCAATGACTAATGCAACCCCTTGCATGGGTTCAACTCGTTTGTTGTACGTCATAATTTATTTTTCTTGTATGGCAGATTTTTTTCTATTAATTTTTTTTTTCTTGTGCTTCATAGTCGCGTGCAGAAATAACCTTATCCCTACATCCTAATCCAAAAAGCCCAAAAGCGCAGCACCCTAACCCCTTTGCTTCGCTAATCCCCATGGTGCTTTAAATTGACATAATTTTCAGCGTCAAAAGCCGCCAATAAGCATTGGCTCGTTTAATCGAGTTTGAAACGGCTTCTATGCATGTTTGCATGCGTTTTCCCGGCTCAAAACCGCCCACTAGTGTAGGTGCTTGACTTAAAAATTATTCCAGGTAAATGCAGAAAATTCCCAATAAAATTTCCAACCCCGCATTTCGCCTCGTCTTATTTTTCTCACAATAACCCCTATTTTTATTCGTCCACATTGTTTGACATCCGGTTCAATTCTTGTTTACAGAAATGCCGTGCAAATTTTTCTTTCTTTTCCAGCTACCCACATGAGAAGCTTAAAACACTCCAGTGGTGGAAATTTAAGCTTTGGTTTTTTTTTCTTCTCACGGCAAAGTCAGATCCGGAATCCGCACCCTGACCCTGGTCCTGCCCTAAACCTCGATGCTATCATGTAGCAATCATCCCAATTGCGCTAAAGCAGGTGGAGATGAGGACAGAAGTTTAGGTGCACGACCACGTGATGGTAGGTGAGGGCCTTGCGCGACACACGTGGCCGTCTTATGGCCGTTACACTGACTCCGGTGTGGCATTTTATCTGGTCCAAGGGGGTTTTGACAAAAGGGACCCAAGGTATTTTTCGGCTTGTTTTCTCTTTCGCTTTTACTAAAAGAGGCAGTATGCCCTTGCCTTGACCGACCCCAACCCTGAAAAGTAAAACCTTACACGTCGCGGCGTTTGGTATCCAAAAGGGGGAGGGTAAGATGACACAGGGTTGAGATGGGGGCCTGAAAAGCCCTAATAGGAACTAATTGGGGTCGTTGGATGTCGCTGGCGAAGGAACCAGACCCAAAGGACTGCTGGGTCGCGAGAAACTCATGCAGGCAGCATTACTATATCATGACGTCATGCATCGAGGTTCATGTGTGTGGTGAGGGTAGTACAAGAAAAAAAAAATCAAACTCAAATTAAGCTCGTCTCATCCTCTTTTAAAGTTGATCTCAGCTATATCAAACTTTGTACAATCCACTGGCCAGATTTCGGTACAGCAACAACCATATAAGTAGTGAGCCATGGTAGCTCTCTTTCCGATCTCAGTACGCACAATCCGACCATGTCATTCGAAAAAAAAACCAACTTTGAAGAGTCCGTGGCTCAGGACACCCCCGAGCTCGCTCCTTCCCTATCAAGACACTCCACCATCAAGGGAGTCAAGGAAGAGGACATTTACCGACACTCGTTCATGGACTCCAACTCGGACACAGACTTTGACGAAAACTCGCTGGGCATGACCGGCAACGACAAGGTGCTGTACGAGCAGCTCAAGATTGTCAATGCCACCATTGATGAGATTGGACTGACTGCCTACCACTGGAAGCTGTTTTGTCTTAACGGAATGGGCTATGCCACCGACTCGCTGCTGATTCTGCTGCAGTCGCTGACGCTCAAGTCCGTGCAGAAGGAGTTCAACAACGACTTCCCCGCCTCCACAATGGCCCTTTACGGAGGAGCCTTCCTTGGTGCCGTTTTCTGGGGCTTTTCCGCAGACATTATCGGCCGAAAGTTTGCCTTCAACGTCTCGCTTCTGCTCTCCGGAGTTTTCGCCATGATTACTGCCGGTATGCCCAACCTCGGCGGCTACTGTGCCATGATTATTCTCTGTATCATGGGTGCTGGAGGTAACCTCATTCTGGACACTACCGTGTTTCTCGAGTTTCTGCCTTCCAGCAAGCAGTGGATGCTCACTCTGCTCGCCTTTTGGTGGGGTGTGGGCCAGACCATTGCCGTTCTCGTTACCTGGCCTCTGATCAAAAACTACTCCTGTGCCGATGATGCTCCCGTGTGTCTCAAGAAGGACAACATGGGCTGGAGATACTCGTGGATCACCCTTGGCGGCCTTGTGCTCGTCCTGGCGCTGCTCCGAGTCACTGTTATCCGTCTTGTCGAAACCCCCAAGTTCAACCTTTGCGAGGGCAACATTGAGCAGGTTGTGATTGATCTGCACAAGATCGCCAAGGACGGCGGTAAGGAAATCTCTCTGTCCGTGGAGCAGCTCGAGGCCTGTGGCCGACTCGACGAGGACGAGGCTGGCGAAAAGAAGCCCAAGAGCGCTTGGTTCAAGCAGCTGTTTGAGCATCTGCATCTTCTGTACGCTACCCGAAAGCTCGCCATCTCCTCCTCTCTGCTCTTCCTGTCCTGGACCATTATCGGTATCTGTTACCCCCTGTACACTGCCTTCCTGCCCTTCTTCCTTGAGTCTCGAGGAGCTGAGCTCGGAGACGGATCCGTCGACACCACCTACAAGAACCTGGCTATTGCCAACGCCTGTTCGGTCGCCGGCCCCATCATTGCCGCCGGTCTGCTGTTCATCCCCGCCATTCCCTTTGGAAAGAAAAAGCTCATCATCGGACGTCGAGGAGCCATGTGCATCGGAGCCCTGCTGTCCATGACCTTCCTGTTTGCCTACACTGCCGTTTCCAACAACGCCCAGAACGTGGCCTTCTCTGCCGTCACCAACGTGACCATCTTCATCTACTTTGGCACACTGTTTGCCTTCACACCCGAGGTGCTGCCCTCGCGATGTCGAGCCACCGGTAACGGTATCGCCATTGCCTGCACCCGAATCGCAGGCATCTTTGCGCCTCTGATTGCCTACTTTGGCGACACGTCGTCGTCGGTACCCATCTACGTCTGTGCCGGCTGTTTCGCAGGTCTCGGAGTCATTTGCTTCTTCTACCCCTTTGAGCCTGCCGAGACCCGAGCCATGTAAGCACTTTGGGCGGGCCAACAAAAACAGCATAAAACCACAAAAACTCATATGCATTGTATTTATATATATCAATTAACTGTTATCAACTTTTTCTTTGTAGCCCAACCATGGGAATAGCTAAGGAGTATCTCTGTAATCGGTGGGATAGTATAAGGTCACAACTACGCTTTATGAATAAGGGGTCTTGATTGTGGCTGTTTATCAGGTGGAATGTCTTATTCTGGGGGCTAAAACGTTACAATCGTTTAATGAACTGGTAGAGTCAGAACTGGGTCTTCTACGAGGCACTAAAAGAGAGACGGGAAGCGTATAAAGGAATAATAATGAGACAATGAAGGAAATCCGAAAAGTGCATCCGAGACTGTGACAAACTATACGTCAGCTGATACTTCTATTACTGCGTTATCTTCCTTTGAATGACTATCTGTGGTGGGTGTCAATTCTCAGTAGATAGCTGTTGTGTCGAGATTGCATCTGAAATCAAGGTCCCGCTTACCTAATCACAACATGTCAGAGAAATGTTGATAAAAATGTGGTAATTTTGTAATTTTGGTTATTCTCTAATCTGTGAGTGCTCAAACAGTACATTTCAAGAAGAATGCACTCTTCAGAATTGCCGTGATTTTGTCTGACTGTGTTCCTTTGGCTGTTTCCGCACACAAATGTTTCATGCCATTCAAATATATTTTCCCCGATCAAACTCTCAATTCTGAAACAATCACGTACGTATATTTTACCCCCTTTGGGACGTTTCTTATCGCTCTATCTAGTCATTAGGGTCACTGATACGGCACTATCTCTGGCAACTCTCTATCGCTATCAACAGCTTTTAAACAAGAAGATATGAAATGTGATGAAGATAAGAAGGGCTTAAGAGATGGTGTAACTAATCTGAAACATCCATTCTGCTCAGAATATTTCTGAAAATCAGATTCATTTTTCACAATCGGTATCAGACCATTATTGGTAAAGTCGCTATTAACGACAATGACATATTTTTCGGACCTTTTCCTTGCATAATCTGAAAACTTTATCGCTGCAACATTTTACTGTATTTTTTTAGTATTATAATTTCTCCAGAGGGTATTTGACACAAAGATTATATGAGTCGATATCGGAACTAGATGCACAACTCTTCTAGGACTGATACCTCTTAAGCTGTAACTTTGCTCCTGTACTCCTTATCACTCCGTAGTGGCAAATTCATTAACTCTGACTTTTTTACAGATATTTTCTGGTTTTTTTTCGTAGTTTTTTTTTCTTCCAAATAAGGTTGTGTTCATATCAGTTGCACAATGTTCATGACAACATACAAATCACATTCTGATCTAAACGGCTCAATATCCTTCCAAATGAAAAATAGAAAGCAGCGTTGTAATTCTTTAAGGCTATTACTTACATTTCTGCCTTGAAATATAGCACATTACCAAAAATCACATATTTAAACGCACCTTGTAATTAAAATCTGCAATCATGCACTTTTGGTCCCACCTTTCAATCCCCATCTGGTTGCAGATAATATTTTCATCGGGATTAGATAATATTTGCACGTATAGAATGTCATGGAACGTCACAGAATGTTTAGAAATATTCTCAGCTGTCGGTAAGCATGTAGAACCACAGACTCGTGTAAAAACTGAATGTTGAAGAATGAAGTACTGTACTGATAACTCGTGGGAACTTGTGGGAGTTATCCCATGACTAGTTCTTGTACTAGAGCTACATTGAGATCTCCAGCTAACATAAGAGGGTTTTGTAGTCGTTACAATGTGCAGCTATTTCTAGTGTTCAAGCCATTGTTTTCATCTCGATATCCTTCTTCGAAGATGCGATCCCATCCAAAATCCAAGAGGTTCTCTTTTTCTTGTTCGGCCGATCCCTGGTTTTAAAAGAAAAAAAGCAGCATTATTCTCAACAATGTTCTCTTTGACCACTCTCAGTTACTGTACCTGACATCTCTTACAGGTCAATAGAAAGTATCAAATATGTGGGGTCACTCTTCTACAACCGAATTGCCACCAATTGAAAGAACTCCCATGTAGTAACTTATTTCCTTCACCATTCAACTACAGAGTACCCTAAACTCCATAATTTTCCAACCTTTTGCAGTGATTTCTACGAAAAACTGATTAACTTCAATTTCATGACGTTTTACATTATTTCTCACATTAACAAGATACAGATCATGCACTGATAACCTTCCCAACTGCTGAGCCTAACAATTTTTATCCCCCGAAGCCTCTAATAGTGTCGATTAACTAGCCACTACAAAGCCAATGTAATTAACATGGACCAAACAATATAAAACACTTGCCACGTGGCCCTGCTTACATGATCACTACCACCCAAGCGCACAAAGTGTCACATCCATTTTGCAACCATTGACATGGCTTTGTGTAACTTCCCAACGGCCCCCAGTATATAACACCTTTAAACACGCCCGACCTCTGTTCTTCTTCTCCACTCAAAGCTACCAAAGAATGACTACCGTGACTACCAACTTCTTCACTCTCCCCCTAACCCTTACATTCGAAGAGTACCTCGAGCTCTTCGAAGCGGCCGATCTCCGCAAACTCCGAGAGCAGATGGTCATCGACTCCGGTAACCGAAGGCGTCAACGTCAAAAGCGACGTTCCTAAGTTAACTTTGGTCATCTCTCTCACCCCGGAAGCCAGCTTCCCGTTCCCCATGAACGTGTGCCTTGGTTGGCTTCCACCCAAAGGACACTAAGTGAGTACTTTGTGAACAAACGACATGGAACGACAGCAAGAGACAAGGAACGGAACCAGGTTACAAGAGCTATCACAGGCATAGTGCAGTTGATGTCCAGGCCAGGTGTTAACTTCGCTGTCGCTGTGGTCCCTCTGTGACACGTGGAACGACAGTTAGTCTGAGATCCAGGCCAGGTTTCTCCAAGCTATCGTGACACACATTGTGTGATTGGCATCCAGGCCAGGTGCCAGTTACAGAGTTTACATTTTTCTCTTTAACGACACCGTCGCTATCCGCATCTTCGTCTACGTTACTAACCCAGAAAAAAAGAAAAAAAAAAAACGGAAAAAATCCAAAAAAATCGGTGGGACGGCTCTACACGAGAAGCCAGGCCTGCAATCCATCGCAGGAGCTTCAAGTCTTTGGTGATACCACCAAGGAGCGATACTAGTCTGCTGGCAATTACTTTTCTTTCCCGACGAACGCCATGAAACATCAGAGTGCCCCCGGAAACTTCTTTTTCCGAGGGCATTATCGCGTTTCCTTAGAAATTTAAGGTTAAGGTTACTTCCTATTTGGGAAATCTCTTTGTCCGATTATGTATTTTGTCCTGATAAGTAATCTGATTCCATCAAACGGGTCACTTTCTTTGTTTTATAGGTGGTTTGATCTGCATGGTGACTGATTGGATACTCTGATGGCTTAATTTCTTTATTAATTGGATTTTTTTGTTGCCCTGGTACCCGACTCCGTTGTCTGACTACTAAAATGACTCCTGGTGACTCACAATGACTCCCAGGGATTCTTTATTGAAATATCTTAATTCCAAAGTGACGTAGTCACATCATGGTCTCGGGATTAGTGTATAAGTCTCGACAGGCGATTGAAAGGACATCAAGCTGGTACCTACCCAATGGCTTTCTTTATTTATAGGAGCTGGACTGCGCTTAACACGTGATATATGTCGATAAATTATGTGAGAGGTCTTGTGGAAGTTCATGAAAGCCCTAAAAACAGAGAGAGCAAAAGGGAAGCATAAAGAACTATCAATTGATTGTAAAGTGGCTATTAATCAATAGAAATTGAATATAATGATACGAAGACGTCTCGTGTAAAGATAATACCACGTAACTCACTATGAAATGCTGTTGAAATGCGACTGGTACAAATTTGCAAATTTCAGAAATTCTTTGTAAAAATTCTTAAATAAATCAATTCAATTCCCTGGAGTCTAGTTCTGTAATATTCTGGCATCAGACAGGTGCATTGCGGCCTTATGAAGTGTCTCAACAAGTAATTATTGTCCCCTTATCATTATCTAGCTCATGGTATATGTCTACTGTGAAAAGCCGTTAAAACAATAAAGGTTTGGGGTTCAGATTTCTTTTGTTGGCATTCTTTATTTATCATTTTAGGGCGCTGTGATGATCCAGAGAGAGTTCTGAGGAGACCATTATCCTTAGATTCCGATTCTGACTGTACCTGTATTAACAAAATCTCTTTAACCCTTCCGTAGAATCGGCAGTGCTGAGTATATATTGTGACAATATTGTCCCTCTAATGTGTATGGAACGTAATCGGGTATGTCCCTTGGAGCAGGCATTTGGGTACAAAAAGAAGTAAATACCTGATAATAATATCACTGTATTCTTAGTTATTCAGTTATGCTTGATCTTTTGTTGTCTCTCTACAATATATTCAATTATCTTCAATATTCCTTTTTTCTTTTTTTTTTTTTATTGGTCTCTGAACCATTTTGCAAATCGTTTAGGATTGGTTCAAGAACTCCTTGCAGGAATAAGTAGTGGAATGTGCTCTCAATCCATAATGTACAATGATAAACAGGTCCTTCAAGTGCCTTTGTAGTTATATATCTTCGTATTGACCGTACAGTGATAGTACAGGGTTGACGATATACAAGCTGCCAACTTCTGCCATCGTCTCCAGCAAAAAAATAATGTTAAGGCATGTTGGAGCCATGAGAGCTGAATATATGAGTTGTGAATCCAAATACAAGCAGGATGTGCTTTTCAGAATGTCACCAACAGGACTATTTCAGTTTTTGGATTGGTCGCTCGGATGAAAAAATTGTGCATCAAAAATGAGGCCAATGCTGCTCAGAAGCAAGAGAAGAAAAAAATTGCAGCACCCAGGATTCTCGTATGGTCTCCCACTACAATACTAACTAGGCTCTCTGGTGCTTGACTATGGCTGATCGGACGGGAAGCCGTATTTTCACCAGGATATGGCCGCAACTGAAAAAGTGACATTTTAGTGCTACAAATGGGGATAAATAAGTCACGTGACCCGAAGAAAAATTCTGTAGGAATAGGTGTGTTGGGCCAAGTTAGACATTTGATCCGTATATGGGCATTCTCCGATGCTATATGAAATCCTTCGTACCCATTCTTTATGTTTTTGTTAAGATATTTTCGCCCCTATTTAGCATACCTCATGGCAACATCACACAACTTATTGGGGTCTATAGAGGCGACACAGATAATCTGAAAAGCGCATTCGTCTCTAAATTCTTTGGTCAACATTCTGATACCAATTTAATACATCTGCCGCAAATGTAATACGTATTTCAGCCCACTTCTCTCATCCCTAGATTGATGCTCCCAGTTAAAATTCAAAATATCTTACCTGAATTGAATGGGGCAAATCTTGTTCACATGATATGATAGCTCCTGACATGATATTATTGTTGTGTCAACCCCTCACTGAACGTCAGAAAAGTCGCGGTACGTCTGTAGGCCCCATTAGTTCTCCTCAAGCGCACTTATAGCTTACAAAATCCGCTAAAAATGATTTTTAGCCACCAACACATTCACACTCATTTCTCCATGTCCGACGAACACACTTTTCGATACATTTGCATCGCGCACCAACTTTATCTGTCCAAGCCCGAGCTGGACATTCATCTCCAAATGTGTTCTGAGCATATTATAGAGGTGTAACACACTCTAGGACATTCAGAACATTCGGGGCTCTCAGGGGGAGATTGTCAGTGTACAGAATCTCGTATTCACACCAGCTGATGATATACCGGTAGATATATGCTGTCTCAATCATAATCATTGCATTGTATTTTTTGTTTTCTTTCGAATCTTCGTGTTGAGATACTGTAATGAAGGGGTTCATGATAATGAACATGACTTTAGTTCATGTTACTGAACATGGGTTTAGTTCTTGTTACTGAACATGTTTGTTAGGGTCTGTGGACTGCATCAATGCAGATGTCAAATGAAAACGGCTCTACAATGTCCATTTCTCACTGCGTCTCTGCAAAACTTACATTTGTAGCTCCAAAACACCCCAATCTTCCTAAATCCTCTTGAGCAGCGAAACTTCCTAATCCCTCCTTCCTAGCATCCACCTTTGCTCATATGATAGCCTCTAAACACATCCTAAAACAACTCCTCCAAAAACAAACTTTAGATAATGGTATCATCACGTGCGCTGCTGGGAGAATGCAAACCTAGTCAGAACCAAACCTTGGAGTGACTCAACGGTCAATAAGTTCCTAGAACAACACTAACGCTCGTGACTCTGCCAGAAACACCTCTTTCAACACTTCTCGACCTCCCACAGCCCCAAAATGGTCAAACGACGCCTGCCGGACGAGCAAACGCCCGCTGCGATCGACGCCACCGCCCACAAACGGGCCTCGGCCTCGCCGCTCACTCGACTGCCAGCAGAGCTGAAAAACGCCGTGTGCGAGTGTCTGGACAAGTCCGACATTCTGTCTGTGTCCCTGGCGTGCCACGACATGCGCCACGCCTCGTGCCACCAGCTCTTTGGCGACTTTTATCTCGACTGGGACAAACTGGCGGCCACAAAAGACTATCTCGCGGCAGACGGCTGCAACATTGCGTCGTACATCCACACAGTCCACATCACAAAGCACTCGTCGTATGCCGAGTGGCACTACCCGGAGCAGCTCAAAGAGCTTTTGGGTCTGTGTCCGCAGCTGACGGAGGTGCGCATGGTCATTTCCGGGTCGTCGGCGTGGCTCAAGTACGTGGGTTGCGACAATGTGCACACCATGACTGTCACCTCGGGACAGGTGCAGAGACTGCAAACCTTCGACAATGTTAACGCGCCCAAAAAACAAATATCGTTTGACATCGACCATGTCGCGGGGTTCCCGGCCCTCAAATCGCTGTCGCTGGAGGGATTTACGGTGCAGAGAGACTCCATTCTGTACAAGGACGGCGTACATGAGATCATTCCTTTGTCGCGTATCTCTGCAGAAAAAGATGGAACGCACTCCTCACGTGTTAGTCCCCCACGCAAGGACGATACCGTGGCCATCAGCCGACTGGTGCTGGAAAACTGCATTTGGCAGTACCCCTTTGACGTCAAGGACTTTGGGCCTATCGAAGACCTGGAAGTGCGACTCAGTAAAGGATACACTGTCTATTCCCGTGAGTAGCTAGCGACTGTTCTCGTCTCTTCTCCCATCCCCCCCACTAACACAGACAATGAACGATTCCACTCGTTTGTGCTTTCGCCACCCCCCACAGTCAAACGACTGACAATCGACCTGCCTGTGGAACCGTACCACCAGCAGTTGTCATGGACGCCGCTCAAGACCCACAAGTGCAGCCAGCTGGAGTATCTGTGCATCAAGGGCTTCCATCTTCCGGGAACTCAATTTGCTGCAGCGCTTCCCAGATCGCTGAAACAGCTGCGGTTCCACGTGGGTCTGACGGCAGATAAAGAAATGTACCATCGTCTGGACTCGCAGGCCGAAAGCTATCGCGACACGTTCACGATGAGCACCAAGGCTGCGGCTCTGGACGTGGAACTTGTCGGTAAGTTGGTCACCATAGAACCCCCCACGTTTGCATTTGCCGACTACTGACCCCTAGGTGTTTTAGATGACATGATTTGAGCTCAGGCCGAGGAAAGCCTGGTTTGATATAGAGTGACTTTTAGATTAGTCACACGCTAACTAACGATTAATGAATTATGAGTAATGGTGAGGGGGTTAGGGAAGGTTCTAATTGATGGTGTTGTGCTTTGGGAAATGGATGAAACCAAGTGCACTAGTATTCTTGTATCAAGAGCGCTGATCCTAATCTAATGGGCTTCTAGGTGGCTATCTAGCTTCAACACTCCTAGAGTTCACTCAGCGGAAGTCAAGTTTGTGAGTGCATGACATTCATGAAATGCAATTTCTCAATAAGTTCGGGGAGATTTTTTGAATCAGAACAGCCATTAATGATACCATTCGACTCGGAATGTGATTTCCTGACGAATGCACTTTTCAGATTCTTTCTTAAGGCATATCAACGCTGTCAGAATGCGACTCAGGTGTCAAAACTGCATGTTGCCCCAACGGGGAAAATCATGATCGAAAAAATATCAGGAGTTCTTCAGGAGTTCGATACCTCCGCAATGTGAAAATAATGGGGCTATATAAAATGAGAAAAAGCTGATAATATACAGCGATTTGACGCTGACAAATATTTTCTTTTCAAACGCCTTGTTGGTGCATCTTTTGTCTTGTTTAGACTGCCGTTCCTAGACTGTGCAGCTGTGCAGAAGTTAAGACGATGTGACGTCATGATGATTGGAGGGGTGTGCACCTTGGTGATAAGAAGGGAAGTTGGAAGAGGAGATACATGAGAACCGTAGCTGTGTTTAGATGTACATGTGGGCAATCGAATAGAGAGCAAGTTGGCGACGCAATACAGAGCAATAGTCTACGATTGAGTGTCGTGAATATTGTCTAAATTCTGTCTCTATTTGGTCACGATGAATGAGCAAATATCGGACCTGAACAGTACTAATTACAATCCGTTTCAGGCCAGTTAATAGGAGCTTATGATAATATATGATGAGCATGAAAACAAAGTAAAATAGTTGTAAAATAACAAGTGCACGACTCAGGTACAGCGACTCAGCCGTGTATTAACTCAGCCGCAGCCAATGAGAAGATGTATACTACGGTTTAGAGGGCAATGGCGGGTTTATAAGGCTGCTTGCGGTGCAAAGGATACATTTACATAGCAATGAAAACACCCAAACACCTGTTTTCACTTCAACACTAGTTACAAATCAAAATGAACTCCCCACATGACCCTACGCCGCCTGCATATCCATCACCTCCTGGTTTGGGAATACCCCTTGTGCACTTCTCAGTCTCCACGATTATAATATTTCCAGAGTTGCCACATTTTGCCAAACATTGCCACAAAATTAATTTTTAATGCTGCAACCCAGCCATGTCGTACCTACGTAGCTGGCCCAAGTCGTATTTTCTGAATTCAGAATCTTTGCCTTCAAACTGTATGAAGTTACGACACGACTGTAACGAAAAGTGCAAAACTGAAGTGCTTCCACAGATACGACACTACAGCTACGACAACACGACATCAGCCAATGAAGCCCGGGAATGAAAATGGCCCAATCCGCTCCTCACAAACACAAACCAATCCAGATATCTACACCATGACTCACCTCTACCCGTACCATACGTCACACAGCATATGCACGCATGCAGAGCTGCACCCCAGCCTCAAACCTGCAAATATCACGAGACGTGGCGTGGCGTGACGAGAGACTAACTCAGGCGGTTTGTGGGGTACACTAGTGTCCGAGGGGTATATATACTGCCTCTGTGCTGTGTGTTTTTCGCGTTCATCTAAAACCAAAAAAAAACCCACTTCCTCAACAACCACACTCACTCACAATGGACCTGTACATGTGCCACTACTGCAAGGAACGAATGCCTCTGGACGTGTTTCAAAAACACACTTGGGCCTGCATGATTGAGCAGGAGGAGAAGAAGAAGCAGTCGTGAGCTGGTCTTGCGTCTGTCTGATTGCTCCAAGACATTTGGTCGAGACATGGTCTAGATTGAAACACAAAAGACGACCTTGTTTTGCATCTGATAGTTGGCCGTTTTTTTACGTGATTAGCTGGAAGTTTATTTATTTATTGTTCTTTATCCGGATCGGCCAGGAGGTGTAGCAAGAGGTGATGTCTTGAGTTGTAAAACAGTAGCAGGATATATTAGGAGTTTCGAGTTCCTCCAGAAGTGTTGAACGTGCTTTAGAAGACTTTCGCAGTGAAAAAATTGTCATTAGTTGAGACCCTATTGATGGAGCCGTGTGGTGTTACTGGTGATGTCTAAGTTATGCTTGGCATCACACCTCGTGATAAATAGTGTTCGACATACACAACTTTTTCGTGTAGTTCTGGCGTAGGTGGAATGTTGGAATTTTCTGGATTGTATTCTTCTCAGTGTTCTGAATACAGTGCTAGAATCCAGATGTCTAGATCATTACAGAGTAGTTATTTACATTGTGTTCTACGCTTACCTCAGTTGGTGATGCTCTACTGAATGATAATCTTGTTGATACCAAGGTGAGAAGAGGATAATCAATTCTGAACGAAACCAACAGATCAGAAAGTTAACAGTATAGCATCTTCTTTTCGTATATTTCTTTCTACTCACGTTTTCGTCTTTCTCAATGATTATTGATTTTTTCTTGAATTGTTTTTTTTTTTTTGAAATTTGATCGATCACGTGACTTACTTAGCACCTCAAAACCGCCCAAAACTCCCCAAAAATCAGTTGCGGCCATATCCTTGTGAAAATACGGCTTCCCGTCCGATCAGCCATAGTCAAGCACAAGAGAGCCCAGTTAGTATTGTAGTGGGAGACCATACGAGAATCCTGGGTGCTGCAATTTTTTGGAATATTTTTATTTTATTTTTATTTTTATTTTGGCCATCATCACTTCTGAGGTACAACCCTTGAGAGTGTAAGGTGAACTCAGAGTAACAAGATATCGTGGAACACTTAAATGAGTGGTACGACCTTTGTTCGGATCTAATATAAAAATCGTTTTCGTTTCGTCATCTCATTATTAAGAAGCTGTACAGTACAGTACGTCCTTATCTCACCTACCAATATCCACTTACAGTGAGTTTGACCTGTCAAATTGCAACAACTGAATAAATACTACAACTCACAGAAAAGAGTATTCTTCTTTTACTTCATCACAACCATGACCTTTTTGTACACCGTGGCTACGATAGTACTAAGACTATTTGCCTGGTTCTGTATCACCTCAGGAGCGTGTACCATACCAAAAGAAGACTTTTCGTCTCGATTACGACGACCTGCCCAGAGAAACGTTTTGGACTGCTACGACTCTGTGGTGGCATCACATTCGGAACTTCGAAAAATGCTGGCAAATCTGAACAAACGAGCCACAAAGGTACACCACAAGAAAACCAAGTTGATGGGAGAAATCTTGGATTATGAGATCAAGATTGGTAAGAGAATCTGAAGAGAATTGTGATGACTGAATTTGAAACACAAACTAAATGTACAGAAAGAATGAATGACCAATTTCACGAAGATCTAATCTTTAAATGGTAGGTTGGTTATACTACCATTTAAAGATTGGATGGCTGTGATTGGAAAGAAGGTGGTAACAGTTATCTCCTCTAAGCTGTAGTTATCACCTATTAGTACGGTCGCTGACGTGACAAATTCACTGTTCCTCACTTGTTTGTCATGTCCATCTCCATATCTTTTCTAATTATTTGTCTAGAATTTAATTCTAATTCTTTTGGTAAGTTGTGTTTTAGATGCTTCAAGTTATGCACAGTAATTCATGTGCGTATACAGCACTCCATAAAAAGAATGCGAAGTAGAAAATAACTAAGCCAAAATACAATCACATAATCACATAATCTATCGTCTATATACTATCCAGCCCAACTACATAACCACGCAGTCCACTCCAAGACCATACATGGCCTTCTCGACCTCTCGCTTGACCAGAACCCAGTCGGCACGAGAATGTGCAAATTCGTAGATTTCTTCAGGCTGGAAAACTCCCTTGAACCGGTTCATGTCAGACAACAGCTTGCCGAGTGCCTTGGCGTCCTTGGTATCAATCAGATACATCTGGCCCACCTCCTTGAGAGCTGCAAACGGCTGGCTGAGCGATCTCTGCTTCAGGCCCAACATGAAAGAATAGTAGTAGTTGAGGTCCGAAATGACAGTGATTGCACCGTCCACAGAGATTGTCTGCCGCTTAAGATGCTTGCAGATGCTCGCAAAAAATCGCATACCCAGCTCTTGCTGGAAAACGTCCAAAACTGTTTTTTCCGTGCTACCGGACAGAATCTTCATGTGAACACGTAGCAGCTCAACCAGACCCTTGGCACACTCTGTAGGACCCATGTTGGGCTCCATGTTGGGCAGGGGGTTGAAATCCGAGCCTAACTGGGTGGTGACGAACAAAAAGTCCATCTGATCGGACAAAACGTCAATTCCCTGGTTCAGACCGCGCGCAACGTTGTCATCGAGCTGTTTTTCAAACTTCTTTTTCGCCTGCACACTTGGAGAAACAAAGTCGTTTCTGTCAATGAACTTTTTCTGTGCCAACTCTTCTTCGAAGAAGACGTGGATCATCTGTTGGATGAGATCACCGATATTAACGAGCTCTGCAAACACAACCAATGGCTCCAGCCCTCCCTTTTTGCCCTCCTCCTCCTCCTTGTCCTTGTCCTTGACTTCCTCTTTGGCAGGTTCCTCCTTTTTGCCCTTTTTCGACGTTTTCTTTTTTTCGTCCAAAAATCCCAAATTGTGCGGCTTGTACGAATCCAGACGGTTCAGAGCCCGATCAAAACCACCGCCAATATGTCGCTTGCCCAGAATGTCAATGAGAGAAACGAAAACACGTTCACACTGCTCCTTGCAGTCCTTGGCCAGCTGCCCACCAGCTGAATGGAACCGTTTGATTCGCTCCAAAGACGCTTTACCTGCCTTGACGATATTGAGAGCCAGCTCCAGGTTGAAAAGCGAGTTGATGCCCTGCAGCCGGTCGTTCATAATTGCTGCCTTTGCGTCCAATTCTGTGGTAGGCAAGTTGATAGCCAGCTGTGGTGGAGGGGGTGCGTCTGATGACGATGGCGCAGTTCCGGTAGCCGAAAGCTCATCAGGGTTGGGTGTTCCCGTTCGACTGGGAGTCGCATTCCGACTGGTGTCCTTGGAGCTGGAGCCTCCGCCGACTCCAATGACGTTGATGGGCATCATGAGCACGTCTTTGAAAGAAGTGAGGAAATCGCGCTTGTCTTTTTCTTTCGTGACATTCGACAGATAGTAGTGTTCTGTGGCGATTTCCTTGTCGTGAGTCTCCTTGTCCCATTTGTCCACCAGTCCATTGGCGTAGCCCTCAAACGAGTCCAGTTCCAGCTGCATAAACTCGTCCACGTGAAACTCGTACTGGCTCACCAGCAGTCGCTTCAGCGCCCCCTTGTACTTGTCTCCGTGGCCGTTGACACTCGTGGGGAACGAGTCTGTCAGCGTCTGCAGCTTGGCGTAAATGTTGGGCACAGCATCCAGGTAGTACAGCACATCCTCAGACCTGGCTGTCTCGAGCACGTGGTTCAGTGTGTCGATAACAGCGTCCTCAAGCACAATTTTGCCAAACAGATAGGCCACATTATCAATATCCAGCTGGAAAGTCGTGTCAATGGCCTCCATTTGCTCTCCAATCGTGCGTGACACATTGTCTAGATGGTTCTGCAGAGCCGTCATGTTGATACCCTTGTCTCCCTGAATAGCCACGCTGGAGGGCAGCTCAACGGCCCGTTTGTGAATAAACAGCTCGACACACGCGTCGCCCGCGCCCAGCTCCTTTAGCACAAGCGCATACCTCCGCACTCTGCTTTCAGCGGTGAAATCTCCCTCGTCGATTCCGAGCTCGAATTCTCTGAGCGCAGCATTCTCAAACGTCTCGGTCAAACTCGCCAGCTGGTCTCGGTTCTCGTCCTCTGCCTCGTTGTCTCCTAGCGATAGCGCCAGTCGTTTCAGATTGACCAGAGCCCGAGCCTGGTATTCTGGCTGATCAAACAGTCGGAACAGCAAGGGCTCCTGGAAAGCTCCTCCAGCAACCATATCGTAGTAGAACGGCGCCAAATTTTGGTAGACGGCCGCGTAGGTGGCCTTGGCCTTGCCGTACTCGCAATGCACGTTGTCGAAGGGTGTGATGGGGTTTGGCTCGGAAGAAGACGCGGAATAGGGCGGCGTATATGGGGTGGAAACGGCCAGAGACGCCATTTGCGACGTGGTGGACTTTATCGGCGACATGTCCATGAGATCCACGAGAGCCGCCGAGGTTGTTTTCGGCGTCGTGGGGATTGTGGCTGTCGATGAAGATGGGTCGTCCTGGGACTCGTGCTCGATAACAACATCCTCCTGGTGGTGTCTTTCCTCCTGCATCTTTCCTCGCGCTTCGGCGTCGTCCCACAGCCCCATGACCGCAAGTCGGTCCTTCCAGAGGTCGTCCGAGGCCGCCACCAGAGCCAGACGCTTGCAAGTGGAGCCAAAGGCCACAACGTCGCGCGGACTCATATGGCGCACCAGGGTGTGTAGCACTCGATCGGGCCAATCCGCGGCCGAAGCGAGATGCGAGCCTGCAGCGGCCGCGGCACTCTGCTCGGCAGACCACATTAACGTCGACATTTGTGTGTTGTAGGTGCTTTCGCTGGAGATGATGTTCCACGTGGAGGTGTAGTGGTGGATGCAGTGCGTGTGCATATTGGGAGGCTCGGTGAAGGGTCTGGAGACGCCTACACGGGACTGGGAGAAAATCTGACACCACCAATGAACTCGTCTGGAGTGTCGGACAAATATGTGCTTGGTTCCGTTTCGATCGCGCCATTTTTCGGACTTTCGGGCTGACCCAGGTCACGTGGTTTGTTGGTTAAATTTGGGATAGTTGGGGTTAGAGTTTGTCAACTAGAGAGATTGTAAAATGGGGTGGTAGTTGTTGTAACGGGTGTTGTGGGAGCGTAATTGAGATTCTGGTTGGGGGGATGTGTTCATCTGAGGCATAAAAGAATAGTAGTATTTGTTCTATACAATTTGGATGTTTAATAGTTCATTTAGATAGTGCTGTTTTGGAGATGAAATAGTTGACAGTACTAACTAAGTTGTTGTAGATGTATCATCAGTTCAACTCCCAAGCAAGGAGATGGAAGTGATGCCAGAGTCTGTAATTTTTTGATTGAGAATTAGAAAAGAGCAGAGAACACAGTGCGAGTGTGGCAGAGTATAATGCACTTTTCAGAATTTACATTCGACCACATTTAACAAGTTTAGAGAGTACAAGTACAACACCACACCTCCAGTCTTCAAAAGTAGAAGGACATTATCGTATCTCCACTCCTACAGATCGCAGCTCATATTACTGTACTAAACTTCTCAGTCCATACCTCAACGAGAAGCTCAACAGGATCAATAATTAATTTCAGTTTTTCTCAGGATCAACTTCCCTTTCATTCGAGGGGTTTCTGACTTGAGCTGTTGAGGGTGGATTTTCAGATGATTGAGATGACAAAAATGAATGTCCGAGTTTACTTGAACTTTTACTGAGTTGATGAAAGCTGATCTGTCTTACAAGTGTTTTGGCTGCCTCTTGGATTGTTTACTATAGGCAGTGTGGTTCTATTTTCTTTCTGTTATATTTGGATTTGTCGTAAAATGAAATATCCAAAGATTAGATAATAAACGTGGGTGTTGTTTTTTTTTTTTTTTTTTTTAGATATCTACAAGCTCACACCCGAAATCAAATAATCACTACAGGGCTGGCTATAGACAAGAGGAAGCAAAGAAAACATAACCAAACGGCACAACAGACTAAACCGTATCTGGAACCGTTTTCAAAACCAATAAATGTTTGAAACTGGGATCTGTACATGAAAACTGGGCCTACAGTGTCCCAGAGCACGATCATCCCCATAACTGAAACAATTAAGAAGCTGCGACAAAGAAAAGAGCACCAATAGATTCACCGAGTTGTGCTCATTACTTCTATATAGATAGCCTAGCCAAAATTCCATCCAGAACCAGCTTTACGATCTACTTATATCCATGTAAAGCATCTATTGTACGTCAAACTGCCTAATATGCGTCATTCAGCCTCGGCTAAAGCACCTAAAGAAGATGCTCAATAGCTCCCTTGAAATCCAGTCAAAACTTGTCCGATTTCAAACCCAAAACAAGTTTTCTTTTTGTAAATCAATCCCAAACACATCTGCTTTCTTTAAATCTCAATTTTCGCTCCAAAAAACATATTTTCAAAGTCGCAAGCCAGGACCTTCTCTACACCAAATTCAATGTCTACGTGTTACCCTTTTGAGATGCACGTAATGCAATGTCATGCAGTCCCCTCTCCTCCCGCGTTGCCGGGGAAACGGAGGTAAGCAGAAAAAGAAATTTAGAGACAATCAGTCCTTTCTGCAACTGTTTCATTGTAGACGAGTGCTTGATTGCACGACAGGGTAACTTGACAGGTCAAATCGGTTTTTTATTTTGGAATATTTGGCTAGATTTTGAGATATTTTTTACTCTTTTTTCTTATTTTTTTGGACACTGTTTCTTCTGTTTTAGCTGCACCAAATCTGTCGCCACGAAAACCTCCACAAAAAAAAAGGAACCACGCTGGCACATTGGCGTCGCTCTCTTGTGGGCTCGGCTCAATTGGGCTGCATGGGCAAGTCTTCTTTGGATGGGAAATTTGAGCGCGCGGATTTCACGCCTATTTTATTAGAGTTTGGAGGCAGGATTTGGGAACAGAGGACATGCACAGCATTGGGTCACTTCAGAGATGCGAGTGTTTGTGATAGAAGAATTCTGAGTACACCAAAAAGCGCAGATAGAACGTCTGAGTACAGTCATCTTCTCAGAATCCAGATCGGACCACTCCATGCCCCCACAAACCGCTCCCCCCAAACCATCTCGGGCTTGCATGGAGTCTAAAGTTGAGCAGCCCCGATTTTTCCAGCCCAAAGGACACCTTGTCCAAGGTAGCGAAAAATACCGGCCCAAGCCACGCAAAAAAGGGCCGAAACGTGTCCTCAGGTCCCGCAGAATACAGCCCCCTTGCCCCCCCCGCCCCGCCAGCAGATGAGCGAGGCTCCAGCAGCCGTAGCAGCCACATGCCAGCACGTGACCCGTCCACACCCAAAGCCTATGTCCAACCTTCTCCCAAAAGGCAAATCTAAACAAACCACGCTATTAGTACCATCACACGTACGCACAGCTGAAGCTCCTCCACTTGCGCCTTACTCCACTCGCCCAAAAGGCCGGCTCAGTAACCCAAGCCGCCCCCCTCTCTTGCCAGCCCTCGCCTCCCTCGTCGCTGTAGCAGTCGCTATAGCTCTGGCTCTTTTGAGCATCAAAATGGAGCGCGAAAAGGAGCCCCACATGTCCACCCTCGGAGGTGGAGCAAACGGAGACACAAACGCAAACGACAGCGCGGACTCGGCGGACAAAGGCGACCCCGAGCGTCTGCGCCGAGTGGCGGCCAAAATCGTCTACCAGACGGACTCAATCGACCCCGTGACGCGGCTGCCCATTGTGGTTATCGACTCCTCGGCGCTGCCGGAGCCGAGCTCCAAGTCCCACACCCAGCTGTTCCCGTACCTGGTGCAGAACCTGCCCAACGCGCCGTTTGTGCTCGTCTTTTTTGCGTGCGGAGCGCCGCAGCGGCCGTCGTGGAGCTGGGCCACCAAAACCTACGCCATGATCGAGCGCGACGTCAAGAAGCGCGTGCGCAAAGTGTACGTGGTGCACGAGTCGTGGTGGGTGCGTGCGGTCACGGAGATGCTGGGAGGCTTCATCTCCGCCAAGTTCAAGGCCAAGATCCACCACGTGTCGTCGCTGTCGCAGCTGGCCAAGGAAATCGACGTGACCGCAATCAACATCCCGCCGCGCGTGCTGCTGCACAACCGCAAGGTCGAGGACACAATCACAGTGCCGCGCCACGTGGAGCCCGTCTTCGGCCGCCTCTTCGACCCCAGAAACCCCCCGCGCATCTGGAACGTCATGCTCGACTACCTCACCCAGATGGCCCCCTACGTGGAGGGCGTTTTCCGAGTCTCTCCGCGGTCCGATCTGCTGGAGGTCGTGCGCTGCAACTGCGACCGGGGCCAGCTGTTTGCGCTCGAGGACTACGGCCCGCACGTGGCCGCCTCGCTGCTGAAACGGTTCCTCAGAGACTGCCCCGAGCCCGCGCTGCCAGCCGACAAAATCCCGCTGCCCATCAAAGATACCACCGAGTACAGCGAGCAGGTGCTGCGGACGCTGCCGGTCACGTCACTGTTCATCTTCCTCTACGTGGTACCGCTCCTGCAGTCCATCGTGCGGAACAGCAAGGTCACGCGGCACTCGGAACAAAGCATATCCGTGTGCTTTGCACCGGCCCTTTTGGGCATCACAGCGACCCGTGACTCGACTGTCGTGGGCATTCGACTGCTGAAAAACGTCATTGAGGAGTGGACGGTGCTCTCGCCAAAACTCGAGTCCGAACTCTACGGCCGAATCAATGTCACTGACGTGAGAGGTCTGCAGAACCTGGCACCCGCATATCCACCCTACAATGGAGCCTACGACGTCCAGCGCCACGTGTCTGCTCCGCTGACCATTAACAATAGCAGGTCATCGCCGTCGTTACGACAAAGAAATGTGTCCGACGCCGCTCCTCCTCTGCCTGCCTTCCCCATCTCCGTCTCGGTAGAGTCGCTGGTGGATCTAGAGCCTGAGGAGGAAGACGCCCAGCTGTCACCCGTCAAGGCCCGGGGACGACAAATGGGCTCCACTGTCGGTCAGCTGGAGGAGCCGTTTGCCATGATGCCTCCGCCCGTGCCTCGAAAACCCGCGCAGCTGAAATCGCGGTCTCGACATGGATCCGTGTCAGACCTCGCCGAGGCTTTGGAGGGCCCCTCTACGCCTAAAAAGTTTGTTCTGCAACCTTCCACGAAAATTAACTCGGACATTGATCCGTCTTCATTCAAAATCCCGCCTTCTCCGCCTCCTCCTCGCAAGTTTGGCCCTCGTTCGCGATCCGTGGCGTCCACCAAGCGTGGAAAAATGGTCGAAGAGCTTTCCAAAATGTTTGAGGAGCGGTGCGAGACTGCAAACATGATGATTGAGTTCGAACGACATCGGCAGATTCGACATCAGGCTGCTTCGCGACTACGGGTGCGAGGAGATAGTGTCAGTGCTAGTCCTGAGCCCAGTGCGGAGTGATAGTGGTAGTAGCATACGAGACAGAAGAAGACATTTACGAACATAGTTATGAATATATGATATGAGATATAGAGCAATGCACACGGTGCGGTACATTAGTTGCGGCGGGTCATGTGCCAACCTCTAAAACGAGAAACGAAGTCTGCAGTGAGGTGGTCGAAATACAAGTGATGCCATTCACAGGTCCACTGGTGTTGACTCCACCAGAGTAACGAGGTTTCTCAGTCTCGACGGTGGTCTCCAGAAACTCCAGAAACTCCACATCTTCGAATTTGAGAGACACACGGCCATTGAGCACATGGCACTGCCGGAGAACGTCCACATGGTCCCACGTGTGTCGAACAGACACTACCAGACCATGCTCCACTGCAAGAAATACCGTCTGTGTTAGCTTGTACTACAATTGCTGAGAGAAAGGTGACAGTAATCCCCTCGTCCTGTCCATTACTTACCATAGTGACACACACTGAATGGCCTCGGAGACTCTCCCAATTGGGAACAAAATGAAGTGTTGGAGAGTCCAGGAATACCACTCGAAGCGACTCGACTATAATCGTGCTGCCACAGTCGTATATCGTGGGATGGTGATCTTCTGTCGACTCTGATGTCTCCCAAAACCGTTTGATTTCGTCGAGACATGAGAAAGTGATTCCTAAAGGTTCCAGCGAAAACGTGCAGTTTGAACCCAACACAGACCCATCTTTATTTGCCACCCGGGAGAATATGCTCAAGGAGTCCATAACAAGAGGTTTGTGGTGGTTGAGGTATCTCGCGTGATATATCGGGTATCGATGGTTGGCTGGGGATATCGTAGTCTATGTGGATATCTTAGTATCGGAGCTTTGGTTGTTTGAGTGATGGGTATGTAGTTTAGCAGTTGTAAAGTGTTGTAGCAAGTGATGAGTAGTTGGGAGAGTTGTATTGTCTGAATTAATTGGGTAGCTTTTATGCTGGTGTGTAAGACATTGGACGACAAAGTGGACAAGCTGAAATGAGTTCCAGGGGAGGTATTTGAAATTCAAAAAGTGCATTCTTTTCACAATTACAAAGCGAATCTAGCTGTATCATCCATGCATCCCTACTCAAAACACACAGTTGATTGTAATGTGGTGTGATGTGGTGTAGTATGAGCAAGATTGGGTCTGTAGTCTGCAGGATAAACAAATGAGCGTCTGAGCTAGGAAAACGCCAAATTTGATGCCAGAAAGCTCTGAAAAGTTCGTGGGTGGTCGTAGTGGGTTGTAAAAAGAATCAAAAAAATATTTCAGATGCTTTCCGAACGTTTATTATCGTCCTGAGAAGAGTCAGGTGCCCACTCTGACTACCCCTAACTGTCAAAGAACGATAAAGTTATCAGCACAGGAAGCGCATATTAGCTCCAGATGAAACACGACTTTTTTACAGGACGAGTCGCACCAACTTGACGCCCCAAACAGTGCAAAAACACTGGAAATTTGACAGCAATGGCCCCATTTTTGCGAGCGGGTTGCCGTGCTACCGCCACGTGATACTTGCGCTTTCCCCCACAAAGCTTATCTGCCTTAGTGTCCCTAGTTCGAGCTAACCTCAGCTTAGCCGATCTCCCTCTTGGCCTACACTTTCTTCTCCAAAAAAAAACAACAACATCCACAGGAACTACAAAAGCAACCATAACAACAGGACCATCAACAACGTAGTTTCAAGTTCACTTTTTACAGACTGCAAACACAGAGCACCAACTTCTACAGCAATTCCCATCGCTGCAAGCCTCACAAACTCTGAACCAACTGACACCAACAACAACATTAACATCCAGTACAACAACCACACGGACAAGAATCTTCTTGTCACAGCAGCTACAATCAGTAGCAACAGAAACAACAACAACATCAGCTCAGTCATGACGACCAAGACTCCTGTTGAGCTCGAAGTGCCACCTGTGCGACTTCCTAGTGTTCCACAAACACCTCTGAATACACCTACTTGGGACTCGTTTCAGGAATCAGACGCAAAAACAGAGGAAGATGATGCTGGACTGTGTGTTATTTCATGACAGAGTTGTTATATCTAAACATGCTGGCAATGGTACAGCTTGGTAATGTTATTGAGAGAGAGATGCCGAGTCGCTGTAGTAATTGGAGTGTAAATAGCTGTTATTGGCACCACAACTGTGATGCAATATCAAAGGTGGATTAGTACACCGTCACTCATACGTTATTGGAACATTCCTCATACATCTTGGACTCTTGCCTCAACTGTAAATGCAGAAGACAGGAAAGACGGCTCGTCCGAACAGCACATAGTAAAAAGCGCTTGAGAGGGAATATAAAAACACCTTTATATCACGATTGGAATTCAATTTGCAATTTGAGACAAATGCACAATTCATAATATCGAAATTCGTTCTGAATCGTTGGTTAATGAGTCATTCTAAGTGTTGATTTGAGCCACATTATTATGACAAGTTCATGCAAACCTGCACAGCAGACTATACCCAGAAGTACAGTGATGTTTGTTATTTTCTAGCTTCAAAAGAAGTCAAGTATTGAAAGATTGGCTGCACTCAACTTGATGCTCTTCTGTTTTCATCTTCCAGGATACTCACTCTAAGGTGGGTTTCATCTAGAAAGTTTCTGGTCACGTGACTCAGTTGACTAAAAGAATGACCCCCTTTCTGCTCCAAAATCAGTTGCGGCCATATCCTGGTGAAAATACGGCTTCCCGTCCGATCAGCCATAGTCAAGCACCAGAGAGCCTAGTTAGTATTGTAGTGGGAGACCATACGAGAATCCTGGGTGCTGCAATTTTTTTAATCTCTGCTCTGTTTCCCTGTTCGTATCTTCAAGTGTTTCTATGGCAGTTACCATATCCAAGAGTTGACGAGTTGTGAGGTTAACTTAAGATATCGAATCTCAGTATATGGTTCAAGCCGAATATCATGTTGTAAAGCTGATAGTGGCTTGGAGAGTACACACTGGGGAACATTTCCATCGGTATACGGATACAGATTTTACCCGAGGTGGCGAGCTTCCAAATTGTGAGTAAACTTGATCTCGCAAACAAATACTAAACAAATACTATCATCAGTTTGCTGAGTCAACGTATTCTGCGCGCTGATCAAACTTGATCTTATATACGAGCAAATTCCCTATTCAATGAACTCTGTTTGTACCAATAATACAACCAATCATCCATGTGGGGAAATGTCAATCTCATACAATAACTTCCCCCCAAACGTGTCGATTACTGGAAATGGACGTGGTTCCTGAGTGGCCTACATCCGCCAACCCTTTACATGATGTTCTGTTGCCACTTATGGGCATGCATCCGTTACATTGGTTGGGACTTTTCCTCCTGGCTAGCTTGACTAGCGCATTAGTAGAACCTCTGTATAACAGGTTGTAGGCAAGTGATTAGGAATCAGAGCTCGGATTTCGAATCTGCGGATCAAGATGAACATAATGATAGTAGCAGGTTTACCACTAACCCCACTTTCACTACTTTACCCTGTCGCTGTTCCCCAGTTGGTGATGGAGTTACAATACCATATTGGGACAAGCAATAAAACATGTGGGTAAGAGACTGGGCAACGGTGAGAACAGGCGAAAACAACGGTTTTGAATATGCGTTAAGAAGAGGGGAAGTTGCAGTGGCTAGTGGCAACAATGGGGCAGGGCTTGTAGTTCCGCTAGAGTTCCGCTAGAGTTTCTTCTATTTTTTGCAGTTTATACGGTCATGATTATTTGGAGGTGTATCGAATTAGATAGGAAGAAACAATTACGAGTCGATTACAACGCGAGCGATGTCTCAGTTGAACTCGTTGCAGGGCTAGTCTAGTTAAATTTTCACGGGCTGTATTGCATTTCTCCTTGAAGCCGAGGTTGCGGGACCAATACATCCGATATGGGGCTGAGGGGCTGAGCATGAGCTTGATACAGGAATAACCGAAATCACGGAAAACGAAAGTCACGAAAAACGAAAAATAATGTGGGGAGAATTTAAAGAGCACCCCCATAGCTATTCGGTCCCATTAAATCCGAATATTTGGTTAAAACTTCCACAACTCCAACAGCTATAGAGTGATGAGGGTTCCGCCACTTTTCGGTCACCAAATCCTAATCATGTGGGGTGCCTGTCAGCTGCATAAACCACGATAAGTAGGAATGTTTACGGAAACAGCTGGTTCAATAATAAATTCATGAGGAGCGATTAAAGGAGGGAAAAAAACCCCGAGCCAGGTATAGCCACTCGCTATGGAATAATATTTTCCTCCCTCTTCCTTGCTTTATTTGCTTGCTGCTCTTTGTTTGGCTGTCACTGGTGCCTATCTGTCTATCTAGGATTTACCTGATATGAAAGCTTGAATCTTGATAAGTGCAAAAGTTGGAGATAACCTGGTGGAGATAGATAGAGGGTGGCTGTGGAGCTGGCGGCGGATGGATAACTGCAGACTTGGAAAAACGGATTCGGATCAAAATCTGGGCATGAAAAAAAACGGCAAATGGTGCCGGCCTTCCATGCGCCTGTGCTACATTAGCGCAGTTGCCTTAGCCCCGCTGGGGCCCAGTTGGGAAACATTTCTGCACGATAGTCACAAGATAGATTAACGGGAGATGGGGTGGATAGATAGAAGAACAACAAAGACCGGGTGGGTATATAGGGGAGCTAGCGGAAGGAGAGACGACCCTGATGTCTGTAGTAACCACATTGCCGTGAAACACAACAGCTGTGAAAACGTCAAACGATCAGTTTCTCAAACAGTTATCTGAGAAAATCCATCCCAAACAATTGCAGTATTGCTCAGACGGTTTCCACCACACCCGCACCAATCCACCAAAAACATTCAACTAATGGAATCTGTTGAAGAAACAACTCTCCACATGTCAGCCAACACTAACGACGTGGAGACACCGTTCTCAATAATGGTGAATGGAACACCAATTTTCAATCTATCCGATTCAACCCCCTCCATCCCTGTGCAGTTTAACCCTTCAATCCACCTGAGCATCTCCAAGCCGGCTTACCAACTGTCAATGGCTGACCTTGGGCTCAGCGTAGGCATCTCACCAGTCGCTGTTACTGCTCCATTCTCACTCTTCACCAAAGAGGCTGTGGATATCATGAGACGTGAAATCTTGTGCCCAGAGGTTCTCAAACGATACTCATTTGCCTCATCTATCAACCAGTATCAGGTGCGAGGATTCCATTCTGAAACACCCTTCACAACTGCTGCCTGGACTCACCCAGCCACTGTGGCTGCCGTATCAGCAATGGCAGGAATTGAACTCACGCCAGTCTTCAATTACGAGATTGCTCATACCAATATCTCAGTGGCAGGAGACTCCAAGCCCGTGGTCGGATGGCACAATGACTCTTATCCGTTTGTCTGTGTGCTCATGGTATCAGACACTACCGACATGGTTGGTGGAGAGACGTGTCTGCGAAAGCCTGACGGTGAAATTATCAAGGTAGCGGATCCCAAGCAGGGACATGCCACAGTTCTCCAGGGTGGTTATATTACGCATATGGCATCGCGACCTGCGGATTTGGACCGAGAGCGAATCACTTTGGTGACTTCATACCGACCAAAGGATGCCATGATTAGAGACGACTCCGTCCTGACAACTGTGAGACCGATTTCCAACCGAAAGGAGCTTTTCACCCAGTGGATGGACTATCGATCACATGTGCTTTCACAGAGATTTGCCACAATGCAAAAGGGCTTGATTGACGGTGACGTGTCTGTTGAAGAAATGGTCGCGTTTTTCAAAGATCAGGAGAAGTTCATTCGACACACATGTGAGCAGATGGAAGGAGAGATGGAGAGTGAACACAAGCTGTGATGAGGTGCTGAGTAAATACTTAAGAAAATGTCGTTTGTGCAAGGGATTGTATCTCGTGGAGTTGAAACCGGAAGTGCACACCTATGTACCCTATAAGTACTCAGTGGTAGAAGTAATTGCTCGTTTCAGGGCAGCAGTAATTATCCAATTATGCATTCGCCACTGTACAAAATAATCATCATATTGCATCGGTTGTTCTTATGCACATGACCATGACCACAAACAGAACCGTTTGAAGGCAATTGATTCCAAACTCACTGCTCTCATATTAAATCCTAAAGATGTACATTGGAAGCTTACAGATGTACCTATCACCACAGCAACAATCATCATCAATGTCCATTTCCACATACAGCGATTATGCAGCTGAAAACCTAATGACAAAGTGCTTGTTTGAAATGAAACCTTGTGGTTATTTCCTTCAACGGCGATAACTCGACAATTTCCGGTCCGATAAAACAGATACCCCTAGAAATCGTTTGCTGATATCCCAGTAGCCAGAAACTGCGACCAATATAAATCCTTCGTTTGGACCATTTCGAACCATTGGCGACGTATATTCCGATTGAACTCAATCTATTAATTAATGATACACAATAAATAAACCACCCTGGTTTTTCCAATCCCTTCACTTTTCAGCCTTACATGGCTCTGTTGACCATGGGCTCAAAGGGATAGAGGAAACATCCCAGACCGAGCGCTCCGTAGCAGGCAGCACAAACATAAATAGGAATGGACGAAGAAGTGTCTCCGTAGTAGGCAATCAGTGGAGACATGATTCCGGCCAAACGTGTGCAGGCAATGGCAAAACCGTTACCTGTTCCTCTAGCTCGGGAGGGCAGCACCTCGGGAGTAAAGGCGTAGAGGGTTCCGTAGTAGGTGTAGATGGTCAGCGAGGTGACGGACGAAAAGGCCACGTTCTGCACCTCGGTCTGGACGGTCGTGTAGGCGAAAAAGAAGGTCATGGTCAGCAGAGCGCCGATGCACATGGCTCCTCTTCTTCCGGGAGCAGGAATGTAGAACCGGCCTCCAAGCGGAATCTTGGGGATGAAGAGCAGCAGCGCAGCCAGCACGGGGCCGAAGATGGAGAACGTGTTGGAAATACTCATGGCTCGGTAGGTATCGTCGATGGTGCCTCCTCCAGTCTTGGCTCCTCGAGAACTGAGATAGGCGGGCAGGAAAGACGAATACAGCGGGTAAGCAATACCCAGAACGGTCCACGAGATGAAGAGAATAATTGAAGACTGGGCCAGCTTTCGGTTGGCAAACAGCAGCTTGAAGTTGGAGCCGAGGTCGGACACCCACTTGAACTTTCGGCCCTTTCTCAGTCCCTCAGGATCGATGGTTCCGCACGCCTCCAGCTGCTCAACCGTCAGGGAAATGGTCTTTCCGCCGGCGTTGGCAATCTTGTGCAAGTCTGTAACCACCTGCTCGAGATTTCCCTCGCACAGGTTGAACTTGGGTGTTTCCACCAGCCGGATGACGGTGATTCGCAGGATTCCGAGAATCAGGACCATGCCGCCGAGCGTGATCCACGAGTACCGCCATCCCATGTTTTCGGACTTGGGGCAGTGGGCCTTGGACGCACACTGGAAGTTGGCCATGAACGGCCAGATGACCAGCACGGCAATCAACTGGCCAATACCCCACCACAGCGCCAGCAGGGTCAGCAGCCACTGCTGCGACGATGGCAGGAACTCCAGGAACACGGTCGTGTCCAGCACGAGGTTTCCTCCGGCAGCAGCCGCAGACAGAGCGACCAGCACGCAGTAGGAGGCCAGGTTGGGCATTCCCGCGGCAATCATAGCGAAAACAGCGGACAGAATCAGCGAAGAGTTGAACGCGAACTTTCGGCCGATAATGTCTGCGGAAAAGCCCCAGACGATGGCGCCTAGCAACATGCCGCCATACAGCGCCATGGTGGGGCCCGGGAACTCGAAATCAAACTCCTTCTGGGTCGGCGCCAGCGTCAGAGACTGGATAAAGGTCAGGGTCGAGTCGGTGGCGTAACCCATACCGTTCAGGCAGAACAGCTTCCAGTGGTAGGCGGTGAGGCCGATTTCGTCAATGGTGGCGTTGACGATACGCATCTGCTCGTACAGCACCTTGTCGTCTCCAACCATGTCCAGCGACGCGGAGTCCACATCTGTGGACGACAGCGAGTGCGAGTCGTGCGAGAACTCATGGGAGTCGCTCTCGTTTTTGGCGATGCCGCTCTCAATGGCGTTTTCGTAGGCAGGCGATTTTTCAGACATGATCTGGATCTGGAGCAGCAGCAGTAACAGCAGGGGCGCGCTGTCACACGCTATATAAGCCGCTGTGTTGAAGACTATCTTTTTAACCGGTGCTGATATTGACTTTTGCTTAGGTTGGAAAAGTTCAGAGTTGGCTGGCGGGACGACGCGAAGGGCTACGGCGGATCCGAGTCCACCGTTGCACTCGCACGTGCGCCATGCTCCCGATGTTTGTTTCGGAAACCGTGTAGCTGGCCGGGGGAGCGAGTTTGTGTCTCGTGCTCGACTCCGTTCCAGCCACAAGTAGCACCAACAAACCTACTTGATGGTAGACTTCCCCACATCAAGTGAGACAGTGCCAGAGGGTGCAGCGAAGAGGCAGAACTGTTTCTGGACGGAGGGGGATCGGCGTCTTTTTCGTCGAGGCTCGTCTTTTGGGCCGTTTTCGACGCTTTTTGGACATGCTGCTAACACGCGACGACGGCGGCGTGTGCGGGTGTCCAACCAGGGCGTGCCACGTGGCAAGTGCTCGCGTGCCTAGGTGACGTCACCACAGGCCCAGCCGCCCTTCCTTCCCCCCCTGCGGCTAAAGCAGACGTGCCAAACAGCAATCTATCTTATCCAGTTACCCGGCCGAGACGGCTGGAAGTCTAAATCGCCAATCAACGTTGCGTTTTGCAGCCACGTGTTGCACGTGACCTGTTAGCGACAAAAGCGAGACACGGCATTAAGCCACAATTTTGGACTGTTGGAGACCTGTGTGCAAATACGACGTTGCACCGAAATATGACGCCAGATCAACACAGGGTGTGTAATGCAAGCGTGCATTCAGCGGCATTTTGGCGAAAGTGGCGTCTTTGTGGTCGGGGCAGATTTCGTGGAATTGTGTTTGTGTTCAAGAATTCTGGCTCCTTTGATCTGTGTCCTTTTGTGGTCTCTTTTCTCTGCGGAAAGTACCAGCCACGCACGTCTATTTGTCACGCTAGCGCTCACACGGGCTCATCGCAAACGCACTAACGAGGGGCAGCTTGTCATCCAAATCCAAAGAGTAAGTGTGTTGTACGAGGTTTAGTTTGGATTTGGCTGCGCATGTCAACGCCACAGGGTTAACTTAGTCTAGACTGCGTGGAAGGCAGTTTGGGGGGGGATTGGGAGTAGTTATTGGAAAACTGAAGAGGCAATCCTGCTGGTTATCAGATGGAGACAGAGCTAGTGAAATTTCTGACGGTTTGGCCAGATTTCTGACCTAGTTTTGTGGACTTCATTGTGTGTTTTTTCTTTCATGGTTTTCTGAAACTGATTATAAAGCTTATAATTCATATCCGAGGTTGGCAGTTTGGAAAGAGCATTTCTGCCAAAAAGAGGTTTTCTACCATTCAGATAGGATCAATGGGCTCCTTGGCTCTCCAGCATTCGAAAACTGCGCCTTTCATGTCTACAGCTTTCCAAGTCGGCATTTCAGCTCTCTGACAGTTCAATTTTAGCATTTATATATATGCTCGACCAGGTGCACTTTATATCGGTGGTTATTGGCTGGTTCCAAATAAGATGTGAAAGGCGAAAAAAAAAGTCAACCCCTTGAAAAGAGCTCCGAAAGAGGTCTAATTGAATTAATTTCAGCACGCGTGATGACTTGGTGGGGTGGTTAATATATGGTTTCTGGTTTGATTCGAGTTCCAGAATGTGATTTTTCTTTCGTTTCAAACGTGTACTTTTTAGTAGATACCATGTGGTGCGTATCGTAGACAGACTGACACTTGCAGGTTCAGACTGAAATCACCAAGTCTTCTTTCATCATTCGTGAAAGTCGTGTTTTCTCAAAACCGTCTTCAAAGTGGTTATTGAAACTTTGCTGCAATCTATAGCACGTGGGTTGACATGGGCTTGGTACTCTGGAAAAGTGTTTTACTATACCCTAGACTGTACCCTAGACTGTAGACTGTAGGCCACAGATCTGTGCGTCTTTAGTGTGTGTTTTAGAGTGAGGCAAGGAGTATGTATCCAGTGTAACATCTGTGAGAGTGCCACACCCTTATACATTCTCTGACCTGGAGCTTTGCTTCGACAGCTGCAGTGCCTGAGTAATTCTGGGCGTCTCAGCGTTACCTTTCGTTAGTTCCGAGTGTGTCATATCATCCCAATCAGAGACAGAGATGCTGGACTAGGTCTTAAGGAAGGCTCTTGTAGCGTCTCCAGTCTGTGTTTGTAGAAGAACGTATTACTCGACACTACAGATGTAGCTGAGTACGATCAAAGCTTGCGAGTCGATACTACATGCTCATCCGAGGTTTGAATCTGTTTCAGGAACAAAGGTGACCCATTTAGCGACTACTCACAGTACTCACTTTACGAGATCTCAGTTGCTTAATACGACAACAGCCATTTATCAGAGATGTCTTGGTACTTGATGGTTAAAGAAGAGAGAAGCCTGTACATCGATTCTGATGTATATGTCGGTCCATCATTGATTTTTGAGATTGCTAATTTCTTTTATTTTCGTCCATTTTATTTTCTCGAGATTTGTAACATTAATTATTTAATAACAAATTAAAAATTCTCAAATTTCAACGTTTCTCAATACCTTATAAATCCTTAAACGCGGCTAAACGCGGTTAAACGCGACTAAAGCCGAAACTCGTCCTGTCAAGTTACCGATTTTATTATAATTATTATTTTTATTATTTTTATTTTACTAAATAAAATACAACGGGTAATAAAGTATTTTACCGACCTCATCGATTTCGATTCTCACAGAAGACTCATGAAACTGTGGGAAATCGCTGGATAACCAGTTATTCGATGAAAGCATGCTTCTATTAACGGTAATTGGAACAGTACCGCCTCTTCAGATTTCTTCTAGAGCCGTTAGATCGAGCTACAGCGTGAATGTATAGGACATGCTGCATTATCACGGTATGAACTGAGTAAAGCGGGGATGTGGAATTGGTGATCTGTACAAGGAACTCTAGCAGTCATTATTTGATGGCATCTGGCGTCTTTGATCTATCTCATTCATCCATCGAAAGTTTCCTTTCGCTGATGTTTCCTATAGAGGCTCTTGTGGGGTTGTCAGCTTCCAAATACGCTAATTTCAAGTGTTTTCAACTTCAGAAAAGAAACTTGAATGAAGCCATCAAAGTTGACTGGCCATTTTGAACAGGATGCACTTTTCCAATTCTTTTCATCTCTGGTCTAGCTCTTTTTAAAAGAATAACAAGTTTGTCACAGGATGGATTATCAGTCGCTTTTCTCAGCAAACCTCACGACAAAGATGAATGACAAAGGTGAACAGGACGATCAAGACCTATACCCATGTACCCCACAAGAAGATTTAGGATACGTCCATTCAAAAGAGTCTTTTCTGAATGTAACTCGAATCTGATTCGTGTTGGAATTGCCGCAATGTTTCTTGAACTTTACAGCTGAAGGGTGTGGGGTGTGATGTAGAGTTTATACTGATCAACAATCGTTCTTGAGCTCACCAAAAGTTGGATGAGTGAATTTTTTCTTTTAGCTGATTCATATTCTACAAAACTGTTGGATTGAAAGACAACTGTTGGATGAAAAGACTTGGAGAGATGTATGGAGATGGTTGGAGAGACACATGGAGATGGTTGGAGAGATCTGGAGAGATCTGGAGAGAGCTACTTGAATCAGCTATCATATGAGTAAAGTCACCAGGCATTGAGTCCAACAAAAGTCTCCAGTCAGTGTGAAATAGGTGTTGGTGAAGTGCCTCAGTATGAGCCTGTATCATTTTAAGTGAGTGATATACGCTATATGATGAAATCAGAAACGACTTGGTGCTGGACCATATCTTATTGTTAGCCATGTTTACGACAATATCGCCAAGAGGCTCACAGCTGTACTTCAAATTGGATACTTGCCGTTTTACCTATCTGAAATGTACACCACTTAGAACGGTACTCTGTACTATGTCACAATACAATACCACATCTTCCTACTCTTTCTCCCTTACCTAAAACACCAAATCAACGCCCAGCAAGACTCAAAGGCTCCCCTTACGTCGAAAAACAAAAAAAATCCACCATTACCGAAAATTGCCAAAATTTTTCTGGGCCACCACTAATGTCCTCGAGCCGGATTATCTCTCCATCCCGGTAAAACTTCAAAGTTCAAAAGGGCCCAGGAGAGACTAAAACTAAGTTCATACGGCATCCATATCGAAAGTCAATTTTCATCTTTATTTCTGTATCGTGTATCCAAAGGAGTCTACGTTTAACATGTACGGTATACATATGCAATCATGTTATGATCGTCGTTTTCAGTTATTGTGGGGAATTGATGGTATGAGTGCTGTCCCTGTTATTGGTACTGGTAGAATACATTGCCAAAATGTGACGCTATCGTATTCATTGTCCGTACTTATCCTACCATATTCATTTTCCAGTTGTTATGCCCCATCTGCTTGAATTGTATGTTTTCAGCTGGAAGAACGATCGACGTCAAACGGCACCAAACAGACCTTTACACTCTACACCCGTACACTGGCTGCCTCGTAGCATAACTTATACTGCAAGCAGTACGGCTCAAGACACGGCCCCAACCAAGGTTTGAAACACGGCTAGAACGCGGCGATGAGCTTCGACGATAGACTCGTATTTAACCTCACGCAGAGTTTGGAATGCACGTTCGTCCCTACTCTAGAGAAGAGCGGCTTTTGAACAGATGCCGACCAGCGAGTAACGGTGTTTGGGACTCTGGGTGTGTTCCCGTGAGATGTATGGCTATGACGGCTCGATTGAAATGATATTCGTAGTCTTGGTGCGTCTTAGGAGAAAAGCAGTTGGTTTTGAAGTTACCAAAAAAAAAAAAAAAAAAACCGTTGGTCGTGTTCTGCACGAGAGAGAGACAGCCAGCAAGGAAACAAAAGCGGGCTTGACAAACAGTGGTTCCAATACCCGTGGCACGGCACCATGCAGGTCTCCTGATAAAAAGCTCGGCGCCAAACTTTGCTTTGTTTGGAACATGCCAAGCGTTTGAACAAGCCTTGGACAAGCCTTGAACAAGCAGACATGCAATCGGCTGCAGTAGAGATGCATCTTGGCAGGTACCATGCGACATGGACTGTAGACTGGCTGTGGACGGCGCGACAAGGGTTTAGAGAGTGAAGTGGGGGTTCGTATCAGTGCGTTGAGTTGGCTTGATTCGATTTTTGCGACTTTTGTAACTTTTCGTCTTTTAGACTGCAGAATCAGGAAAGATGTAGCTACAAGGAATTGTCGAAAAACTGACTTTCAGGAGCGACAGTTTAGTGACGTCATTGAGATGTTCTCGACGTGACACTACAATCTCAATGAGTATTTCGGCATCAGATAAATGAATTTCGTAATTCGGGAATAGAGACATTTATTAAAATTCTTGAATCTAGAATGTCACCAAATTGTAAGTCAAGACAGGTCCTAAAATACCCTCATTCTCATTCAAACGGCTTTTGCTGACAGTTGCTTTCTGATCCGCTCTTGCAGACAATCGCCTACGGAGCTTAAGCAAGACTCACATCTCTATCTGGACAGACTACTGCATGTCCTTCCTTATCTGTCTTTCATATGAGTGGTATGGAGCCTTGTGTGGAAGGAAGTTCTTGATTGGGGATCTGTAGCAAACAATGAAACATTAAGACAGCTATCACTTTGGCCAAACAAGAGATGTCAGTTGTACAGTCAAAGCAGTCATGGCAGAATCATTATATGATCGAATTAAAAAATATTTAGGTCTTAATAAAGTCGAACCATTTCTGACCAAAGTCGTCAATTGTATTGTAGCCAAGTTGCAGCCGTAATTGTAGCGACTCATGGCCTTGATCTTAATCGTTTCATAGCCACACCATAATCTCAACACAGACCAAGTCGAAAGTTACAGTTGCAAATCAGTTCAGACAATCAAAAGACAATTAAAACTTGACTCTGTCCTTGTTCAAACCCCGCCCTTGAGCCGTCTACATCTCTAATAACGCCGTTTGCGACAAGGTTCGAATTGAGCGACGTGATAGCGCTCCAGGACAATACCAGCACAAAATGAACGTGTATATAAACCCGCTTGACGAAGAGGTGGCAGAACACAATCCACCTGTTCATCTAACATTGCTTTCACCATGTCTTTTGGCGACACAAAAGACGAAAAAGAGTCTCATGTCGGTGAGGTGACGGACATCCAAGAGGTTGAGCTGCCTGTACTCGATTGGGTGGCTGAACGACTTGGAATTCCGCCCAACGAAGACGACGGCACCTATCCTCGAGAAGCCCACTACATGGCGGACAAGTTTGCGCAAATGACCGAAGACGAGGCCCTGGTTATTTGCAAGACCAATCTCGAGTACCACGACAACGACTCCAACTTCCGCGAGGAGTACCGAGACCAGCTGACCGAGCTGTTGGACGCGTACTTTGGTTCCCCAGACTCCCCACAACAGTCTGCCCCCTTTTCTGACGAAAAAGACACATGTCCAGAGGGAAACGCGTTTGCAGATCCAGTTGAGCGAGCCCTATATCTCCGTTTCTGGGCCACCGTCTTCCACTGGTGGTCGCCGTACCCTGAGGTGCGAGCTGTGACAGACCCTTTTGACGACCAGGACCAAACAACGCTCACTTGGCGTGTCTACGTGATTGGAACCATCTGGGTCGGCGTCTCGGCGTTTGTGAACCAGTTTTTCTCCGTGCGTCAGCCCGCCATTTCGCTTTCGGGATCTGTCTGCCAGCTTCTGCTTTACCCTTCAGGACGACTTCTTCAGTACTGTTTGCCAGACTGGGGGTTTTCGGTGCGGGGAAAGCGCATCACGCTCAACCCGGGAGTGTGGTCGCAGAAAGAGCAGTTGCTGTGCACAATCATGATCACCTGTGCCGCCGGAACCCCCTACATCACCTCCAACGTGCTCACCCAGTACATGCCCATTTTCTACAACCAGTCGTGGGCCGGCGGCTTTGGATACTCGTTTCTGCTCATGCTGGTGACGCAGTTTATGGGTTTTGGACTCGCGGGACTGCTGCGAAGAGTTGCTGTCTACCCCGTCAAGTCCATGTGGCCTACACTTTTGCCCACTCTGGCAGTCAACAAGGCGCTGCTGGCACCCAACCGCAAGGAAACAATTAACGGCTGGACCATCAACCGCTACTACTTTTTCTTTCTCGTTTTCGTCGCCTCGTTCCTGTACTTTTGGGTCCCCAACTACCTGTGGCAGTCGCTTTCCACGTGGAACTGGATGACGTGGATCGCCCCCGGCAACTCGGATCTCGCCAACATCACCGGCAGCATCAACGGTCTTGGCTACAACCCCATTCCGACGTTTGACTGGAACGTTATCAATTTTGGCATCTCGCCTATTTTGCTGCCTCTGGGAACCTCCATCAACACGTACGTGGGCATGTTTGTGTCGGGTCTGTTCATCATCGCCATCTACTACAGCAACAACAACTACACGCGGTGGCTGCCCATCAACTCCAACCGTCTTTATGACAACAAGGGCAAGCAGTACAAGGTGACCAAGATTCTGACCAACTTTGTGTTTGACGAGGAAAAGTACAAGAGCTACTCGCCGCCGTACTACACCGCCGCCAACCTCATGCTCTACGGCGCCTTTTTCGCCATTTATCCGTTGGGATTTCTGTACACCACGCTCAACAACTACGAGACCATGTGGACTGCTCTCAAAGAGACGGCACTTTCGTTTCGGTACCTCAATCGGTCCAATTTCGAAGGTCTTGACGACCCCTTTTCCCGCCACCAACGCAAGTACAAGGAAGTCCCCGACTGGTGGTTCTACGTCATTTTGGTGGTCATTTTTGGGTTGTCTGTGGCCCTAGTCGAGCACTGGCCCACAGACACTCCCGTGTGGGTCATTGTGCTGTGTTTGGGTCTCGTGGCCGTCTTTGTGATTCCCTTCACCATCTTCATGTCCTACACCGGTGTCACACTTACGCTCAACGTGTTGGCTGAGCTGATTGTGGGTTACGCTCTTCCCGGAAAGTTCCAGGCGCTCAACATGTCCAAAGCGCTATCGGTTCAGGTCGCATCTCAGGCCCAGAACTACGCCCAGGACCAGAAGCTCGTTCACTACGCTCATCTTGCGCCACGACAAATCTTCTTCACGCAAATGTGGGCGACTCTAGTCAACGGACTGGTGTGTCTCGGAGTGATGCAGTTCCAGATGCACGACGTTGAGAACATTTGCGAGGCCGACAACGCCATGAAGTTTACTTGTCCCGGCGAAAACACCTTCTTTTCGGCCTCTATCATCTGGGGAGTCATTGGACCCAAGCGAATCTTTGACCACCAGTACCCGACACTCAAGTGGATGTTTCTGCTCGGTGCAGGCGTCGCAGTACTCTTCTGGGCCGTCCAGACCGCCATTCCAGCTCTCATTGTCAAACGCTACCCGCACAAGCTTCGAGCCGTCAAAAAGTACCGTCGCTACGCACTCATGCCCAACCCCATTCTTCTCTGTCAGTCGTGTCTCGGCTGGGCGCCCTACAACTTGTCCTACTTCACCGGCGGCTTCTACATGGCGCTCTTCTGGAACGGCTATCTCAAAAGCCGTTTCATCAACTGGTGGCGAAAGTACGCGTTCATCTTTTCCGCTGGCATGGAGACTGGTATCGCTCTTTCCGCCATTGTCATCTTTTTCGCGGTCCAGTACCAGTCCCGCGACATCAGCTGGTGGGGCAACAACGTCTACGGTGACGGAGTGGATGGCGGCACTCTGCCAATTGCTCATCCTCCTCTTCCAGAAGTTGGTTACTTTGGTCCCAGTCCAGCCAACTATCCTTGATAATTTGAGTACTTTAATAGTTTTCAATTTGTGTATTGAGCTGGTTGAGCTGTATAATGAGCATACTGTTGCTTTTAAGTATAGTACGGAACTGTAGTCTACTATGGCTTTAATCACATTGGTTGGTGAAACAGTTGGCAGGTATTGTCTTGGTATAGGTCTCTATGTCTTGAAAACTCAGGAGATGAAGTTGGCACCTAGGCTGAAGGACACCTCAGAGTAGAAAGTAGTAGTCACATTTGAATAGCCTATTGTGAGTATCCCTTTTCTATTCCAATTGTAAGTTACTCCAACTTTGGTCAACTTAGCATCTCAAACTTGAGGACTAGCTTAGATGTATCTTTGAAATCAACTTGGGGAATGTAGTGTTACTAAAAATTGCCATTGAACTGGAATTCTGCTTGTAATTTCTCGGGTATTGTAACAGTACTTTTTCTTTCTATATAACATCAATAATTGCTGATTTATTCTCGCAATATAGAATATTTAATGGACATCCAATGAGTTTCTTTCTGTTTAGAAAATACAAACTTTCACAATAATCATGTTTTCCAAAACTGAACACAGATAAACTGTTTGGACTCGTATTACTGGTGATTTTTCCTATGAATTGCACTCGACTAAATAGCAAACCGAATTTTTGCTCACGTGACTTATATATCCTCATTCGTAGCACTAAAATGTCCCTTTTTCAGTTGCGGCCATATCCTGGTGAAAATACGGCTTCCCGTCCGATCAGCCATAGTCAAGCACCAGAGAGCCTAGTTAGTATTGTAGTGGGAGACCATACGAGAATCCTGGGTGCTGCAATTTTTTCTTTTGCATCTGACAAGTCAATTCAGTATAGTAGGCACCACTAGCATTAATAGAGCCTCGATTTGGGTTCTTTTTTTCTCTATTGACATCTGACGAACATTCAGCACTATAAAGAGTGGCCAAAATACCAGTGCGGAATAATTACAACCCCGCTGTGTCTCCTCACAAACAAATATACCAAACCAATGATTCCAGCCAGCCAAAAATATCAGTGCTTTAATCATGCATTCTCATCAGAGGAGAAGTTGTGCTGAAGGAGCTATATTGCAAATTGGTGAATGAAACTAGCACTGAATTCACTACACAAAAAGTGGCAAAAGAACCAATTTTGGGTGTTATTTGCCACCGAATTTTCCTGTTTCCAAACTGATTTCCTTCTTCCATGACATTCTCATACCAACAATATGCTGTGATGACTTCACGAAGGTTCGATGGAAGCCAAAATTTTATCATTGGAAAATGTTAAAAGTGGAATGTCAGCAGCTTCAGGTAGCACCATGGATAGTACTGTACACAAATAGTACTACAAACAGGAGATTGAAGGCGATTTATAGCTCTTCACCGCGATATACTCGCAATGCCGTTTTTGTTATTTCCAATACTACTTTAACGAGCACTCTTAACATATCTCTCAAGAAAAGGTAAACTCTTTAATATATCCAGACGCATATTAGATGCACATTTTTTTGCCACCTGATCCAGCCCCAAACTTTAGTTGACTCTTTCAAAAATTATATAAACCCCCCTTTGGACCTCTCTAGGTCTCCAGGCAGCGACCAGTCTCTGGGCATTCACTTGCACAGGATTCGGTACCTTCTGACGACAGACACAGAAGCGAGAATGCACGCTGAAACGCGGAGCTGAGAAGCCCACTGGTCTGTCTAATATGCAACGAGGACAGTTGAAACAAAAGTGCCTGAACGCTTAGCCAGCTACACTTTCCTGTCCGTCTGAGTTTGGGTAGCTCCCAAGGGTGGTTCAATACCCTGCATGAGAAACATACACATCTTATGGGCAATGTCTTGGTGAAACCCCGGGTATCCCTCGAGTATCGGTCAAAGAGCACTTCCAGAGCAATGTCGCATTCAATGCCAGCCTGGGAGATGCGCGCCAGCTACGCTTTTGTGCTAGCGAGTGCAAGCCGCCTGAGCAAAATTCATTCCAAATGGAGACTGCCAGAGCCAAGAGCCACAGTGATATGATACTGCAGAGCCACCGAACCGGCAGAGTCACTCCTTTCGGACACTCCTAAAGCCGCCTAGACTGAGCCAAGTGTCAACAACATGAGCTGAGAAGCCTCGAGCCAGCTAGAGCAAAGATCTGCTTTGACAGACACCATAGAATGGTCACAAGAGCTATGCAACCAACCAAGAGAGATAACAAGAGCCGGTGCCTACAAGCGTGTTTTCACATGACAGAGCCAGAGCCGCCAAAGAGCAATCTATTGCCCGAGTGAAGTGCCAAAAAGTGCCATTTAAGCCAATAAGTGCCTAAACCAGTGCCACTCTTCGGAAACAGAGCAAAGAGCCAGTGAGTCCCACAGAGGCAATAAGCGCCAAACGCCTGTTACAGCCAGAGCAAAGAGCCAGTGAGTGCACAGAACCAGTAAGTGCCAAACGCCTGAGCTAATGAGCCCCTTTCATAGGACTAGCCCTCCTGAAAGTCAATGTCGCAATGTCGGAACTACTCAGATGTGTTGAGGATGTAAGCATCGCGGAACCTCGAGATGAGGAAGTACGCAGCTGGACCTTTATTTAGTTTGTGAGAGGATTAGGTGAAAATCCGAACCTCTCTGGGTCAATAAATCATGGACCATTGAGTCCCACCCGAATTTGAACAGTAGTGAGATTGTAGTAAGTGCGTATTTGTAGAATTTTGATTGAATCTTTCCAAAATGTCTTCATTAGACATGATAGAGAGTCCAGACAGTAAGAGAGGATCATTCTGGAATGGTCAATGGGTCAAAATAAAGAACTCATTGGGCCAAAATTATGGTGCAAGGATAGCCAACACTCAGGGCAGCATAACAGATGATATAGAAGTAGGGAGCCAAAAAGTACTGATATACTCGCAGTTCGCGTATAAGTATAATGCACTCTTTGTAATCCCTCAAACAGGGTCATAGCGCGTCTTACAGAAGTGTTAAACGTAGCCAGTAAAAGAAAACTGACTGCAAAACCTTTATTGCAGCCCCTTTTATGGCACCACTTGGTACCGTAGCACATAATAAGAGCTAGGGAATGATATTGAAGCAAGTTCAACCTGTTTCAAATATTTTAGAGGTCTCTCCGAACCTGGCTTACGTCAGAAATCACAGGATATCGTCTACAGAGAATTTTACAGAATTTTTACAAAGAATTTCCCATTAATCCTTGGCAGGAGTCATTAAGAGTCACTGGGAGTCACTGGGAGTCACCTGGAGTCATTTTTGTAGTGAACAAAGTAATCGGGTGCCAGGGCAACAAATTGCCAAACTAATAAAGAGTATCCAATAAGTTACCAGGGTAATAAATCACCTATATAACAAGGAAAATAAATCGAAAGAGGATATCATATTACTTATCAGGACTTTTTAAATAATCGAACAAAGACATTTCCCAAATAGGCAATACTTTAACCTTAATTTCAAAAGAAACGCGATAATGCCCTCGGAAAAAGAAGTTTCCAGGGGCACTCTGATGTTTCATGGCGTTCGTCGAGAAAGAAAAGTAAGGCCAGTAGACTAGTATCGCTCCTTGATGGTATCATCAAAGACTTGAAGCTACTGCGATGGATTGCAGGCCTGGCTTCTCGGGTTGAGCCGTCCCACCGATGTTTTTGGATTTTATATATATATCAGTTTTTTTGGTTTTCTGGGTTAGTAAACGTGAATATGCAGATAACGACGGTGTCGGTCGAGAGGGGAATGTGAACTGTGTAACTGGTATCAGGCCTGGATGCCAATCACACAAAGTGTGTCACGATAGTTTGGAGAACTTGGCCTGGCTCTCGCTCTCTCTATCGTTCCACTTGTCACAGAGGGGCCACAGCGACAGCGAAGTTGATGTCTGGCCAAGACATTAACGGCACCGTGGTTGTGGTAGCTCTTGTAACCTGGTTCCGTTCCCGATCTGAACCTGCCGTTCCTTGTCGTTTGTGCACAAGTACTCACTAGTATCATTAAGAGTGTAAGCCAGCTAAGGCACACGTTCATGGGGAACGGAAAGCTGGCTTCGGGGATGAGAGAGATGACCAAAGTTAATCTAGGATCGTCGCTTCTGACGTCGACGTCTTCGGTTACCGGAGTCGATGGCCATCTGCTCTCGGAGGGCGTGAAGCTCGGCAGCTTCGCAAAGCTCGAGGTACTCTTTAAATGTGAAGGTGAGGGGGAGAGTAGAGAGGTTGCTAGTCACGGTGGTCATTCTTGGGTAGCTTTGAGTGGAGAAGAAGAAAGAGGTTTAAGTGGCTTTGGGGATGTTTTATAACTGGGGCCGTTGGGAAGTTACACAAACACAATACGTGTAATGTATGTGGTGGTTTTGGTTGAAGCATGATCAATTAGACCGACTGGGTAAGTGACAAGAGTTGGTTGATATCTCGTCTGATGAGTTATACAAATATCTCTTTTAGCTGAAATAGCGAAATGCGACTGGGCTATCACTCCAAAAGGCAAATGCAGATTATGCTATTCCAGTTTTGGGGACCAACTGAAAACAGAAACACATTTGATATAACTACTATTTGTATAACAACAAAATGTCACTACACTCAGTATTGTCTCATAGCATTCTGTACTCTTAACAGCACTGTCATGAATATGTGGAGGTGGTTGATTTCAAAGTTCATGTTCCTGCGATGCACGACCAAACTAAAAAAATTAGTCTCCGAATTTGACAGTGGAAATTTTACATCTCAACAAGAGAAGAAATCAGACGTCAAAAATAATCAGGTCAAGGAAATTCGTTTTTATAACGTGCTGGGTAATGCAATTTCATCTTCCTATTACAGCCATCGAACCAGCTTCTCATTATACGTTGTCCCCACACAGCTATTTCTACGAGCGCAAAAGATGCAAACATATCTAGAAATTATATTACCCTGTCGCCTAATATCGACTTACTCGCTCATCTTCAATACATATTATCACTCTCAACTTCCATCATATTGCCTGATATCCTTTTTTTCTAAACTATGTCACGTGACCGCATGCAAAGTTTGAAATTTTTTTCGAACATTATGCATACTTTTGGCGATAAGCACATTTGCCTCTGGAACACCAAAAAAGTCCACCAAAACACACTACGCCAACTCCACAATAACAACAGCATGTCGGTAGTGGGTTCGCTTATTTTCTGCACAGATTGCGGCAATCTGATGGGACAGATCACCTCAGACGAGGATGTTGACTGTGACCAGTGCAAGGCTTCTTTTCCTTCCAAGGGTGAGTACTGAGACTTGTGATTGATGAGTGAGGGACTGGGTATTAGTGGGGTGATTATTTAGTGGCTAAATCGACACTGTCTTTACTGCGCATTTCGGTGATGCCACGTGTCCTCAAAAAGACTCGTTCTCAACTGTGAATGTTTTGTTCTTTTGTTTGTGATGCATCTCGCTCGAGACTGCTCTGAAGAGCGCACAAACGGGAAATCTTTCTGAACCCATCTAACACAGACTTTCGAAACCTTCAGGTGGTGACGAAAAGCGCACCAGACGCATTCCCTTCGGCATTGAGATCCAAGCGGTCGCTGGTCAAGACGTCTTTGGCTGACGGCGAGGTGGACGAGGGAGCCACAATCAAGGAAATCTGTCCCCAGTGCGGCCACGACGAGATGCAATACCACACCCTGCAGCTGCGGTCTGCCGATGAAGGAGCCACGGTTTTCTACACGTGTACCAAGTGTCAGTACAAGTTCCGAACCAATAACTAGACGGGCGGACAAGAGACATATTTATCGCTGGTTTCCAGCCATGTACAAATACATTGCATTGAGGTTAAGGGTAGCAGGGCAGCGTTTTTGCAGTGCTCATTTTTATAACTGATTTTCAAGTTGTTTTAGAACATCATTTACTGGCGTCGAGTGTTTGTCTGAGAATACAATCAGTGATGGATCAGGATTCATGTTAAACGTGAACCAAAAGCACTTTCTTGCTTCTTTTAGCGTCATCTTTTGGGATTACCATAGTTTCCCCTTTGTTGGTTCATACCATGGTCAGTGCTTGTGGATATGTTTAGGCTGTTGATCATGAGCCAGTCTGGGTGGAACTTGAATTTGAGAATGAGTAAGAAACATCAAATACCAATAGAGCTCATGACTACCAATACCATTAAACCCAACGGAAACAGATTTAAATCATCTTCATGTCTCGAATGGAAACAGATTTGAATCATCCCCATGTCTCGTTAAGATGAAAGCATATACCGAGAAAGTGACACTTGTGGCCGTTGCAGTAACTGCAAACAAAAAACCTCTGCTATCTCAGACGTTTCACCAACACCTACACCTACTCAACAACCGATACTCCATTTGAACATGTTTTCCTACAAGACTGAATCTCTCTCTCTATAAATTAATGAGCATACTCGACCTCGTTCGAGTTCTCGTACTCGTACATGTCCAAAGCCACAATGGCGCTCTCCCGCACCACCCGCTCCTCGTCCTGGGCAAACTTGTTGAGCACGGGCAGCACCTCGTCGGTGGCAATGGAGCCCAGCGCCTCGGCCGCCTCGTGCCGCACCATGGCCTCCTCGTCCGTCTTGCCCAGCACCTTGATCAGCGCAGGCACAGACACGGGGTCGCTCATCTGGCCAAAGACGTAGGCAATCTCGTGTCGGAACAGCGCGCTGGAGTCGTCAAAGCCCGTGGCCAGCGCCAGAACCGCGTCCTCGGTGCCAATGTCCCGCAGCCGGAACATGGCCCGGTACCGGTGGAAGAGCGGCTGCTCGCGGTCCATGAGCGCCTTTTGCAGCTTGTCCACGGTGGCCTTGTCGGTGCCGGCGGCCTCGTCGGTGGGCAGCGGGGGAGCAGGGTCGATGGACGTGTACGCAGACTTTTGCAGCGTTTCCGTCTTGGCGGCGTCCGAGTTCTCCCACTTGATTCGCTCCAGCGCAAGCTCGCACGTCTGCCGGATCACCTCCAGCGGGTCGTTCTCAAAGTACTCCTGCAGCATGGCCACAGAGCCCTTGTCACCCAGCGCACCCAGCGCCTCGGCGGCCTCGTGACGGACCATGGGCTGCTGCTTGACGTCGGCCAGCACTCCCTGCAGCGACGGCACGGCGTGGAAGTTTTTGGTCTGGCCCAAAACGTAAGCCAGCTCGTGTTTGAGCAACTCCGAGTCGTCCTTGAAGCCCTCGGCAATGGCATCGATGGCGCCGTTATCGCCGTTTTCTCCGAGCGACTTGAGCGAGAACAGCGCCCGGAAACGCAGCGCCAGCGGCGTCTTGCCGTCCACGTTGAGCAGCACTTGTTTCAGTTCGGGTAGAGTCTCGCCAGACATGTTTTTGTGGGATTAGGTGGTGTGGTTTTGGTTTTCTGTGCGATTGCAATTTTTACATGCACTGGGACGACCAAAAAAAAGCTTAAACCTTGTGATGGGGCTACATGGGCGGGGGTAGGGTAGGGTAAGTGGGGCTGAGGGAAGGCGGAGAGGGGGGGAGAGGAGCGTATATATAAATAAAATAAAATAAAATGAAATATAAAATCGGTGTCTGTTGCAAGTTAGAGAGCAGTTTAGGGCAAGTGTGTTTTTTGTATGTACTTGGTGTAAATGGGTTTCTGGGTGTGATATTGGGAATCTGAAAAGTGCATCTTGCTTGGACGACTGTTGCGAGTAAGATGGTACCTTTTGTTTTGTTTTCAGACACTTCCAACAAACAATTCAAGTGTGTTGTTTGGAGACAAAGTGTAGTGCATCAAGTCTCATCATCTTCGAAATCAACCCTACTTTTGTCCAAGTGCATGTGACCCAAGATAAAGCACCTCAAAGTGAACAGTTGAAAGTCATTTTGTGGAAATTCTGAAGAGTGCATTTGGTTTCTGGTGGCGTTTGCAGTCGGCTGGTGTGTTTTTTACGTCTCTAGATCTTCAAAACAGTTGTATAGTGTGTGGTGTGAGGACAAGTGGTGCATCTCTGGATTGAGAAAAGATTGGATAGAAAACAGAAAAGCAAAAAGAAGAAAAGGGAAGAAAAAGAAGAAGAAAAAGAAGAGAAAATGGAAAAGAAAGATTGGAAAAAAGTAATCATCTAGAGACCCCATTGGATTGATATTTGCTGACTGTAAGTGAAGAGCACTGATTTCCAGATTTCCTTATTGTTTTGACAGTAGGCGTTCAATGTCTGGCATTGAAACTTGAGTTGGAGCCTCGATTATTCCTCGAACATACTACCGGACTAACAAGACCATTTGAAGACGAATGCACTCTTCAGTTTTCTTCTAACGCTTTCCACACTCTTGAAATGGGTCTGTCCATCTTTCATTAAGTAAAGCTTGAGAGAAATCGTAGTAAACAGATACAAAGACAGAAACAGTAGGTTAATCTGGGTAATTGATTCATTTCTAAATGAATGCACTTTTCCGATTTGTTTGAAATCTTCTGTCATGTTCTGTTCTATTAGTTGTTGTGTGTGAATTTGAAGTAGAGCAAGAGTGTTTCCAAAAGCAGTTCATCACGTCGTAGAAGTAACCTGGAAAGGTGCTTTTGATACCAACCTATTCGGAAGAGAATTCTGTAAACGACTGCCTAAACGACTGTCTGATATAATTTTTTTCCGATTATTTTCGATCATTTTGAACAAATAAAAGTGATTTCCGGCTCATCCAAATACCTGGGTTTCCTTAGTTGTGGTTAAAAGCTGTTAAAGCCGATTAAACCCGGTTAGAGTCATAAGATTACCTCAAATTGACCATTTTCTTCAAATTCAAAATTCCTAGAAATCTCTTGTTTGCGGCTAAAAGCGATAAAAACGACTAAATCCGATATTTGACTTGTCAATTGACCTGTCATTAGAATCGATTCGATATCGGATTTAAGGTTTTGCTTACCTCATTATTCAGCACCAAATAGAGGTCCATCTAACGGGATATATAGAGCAACGACAGCTTCAAATACCCGACAACCCAATCCAATAAGCCATTCCCTACCAAATGCACTTTTCAGATTTCCAATTAGACCTCTCCAACATTCTCTACAACTCATAACCAACTGACCCACCAACGTTCTAGTCTCCACCTACTCAACACAACTTGTGACATTGAAACACGGCAATGATTCCCGTAATCCCTAAATCAAACTCTCACAACAACCTTCAAACCACATCAATAGTCTCTTCCATCGATCTTTTCTCTTTTCCCGTTTTCTTCAAATTCTCCGTTTCATCACCCCTCACCATCTCCCAATAACCTCTCCACGTGACTGCAACTCTAAATAAATTTCACAGCCATCAAACCCAAATAAAAATAAATTTCGACAGCCGTTTTCTACCGTACAACCACACACTCCAATGGCTACTCTCATCCCCCCGCCCTCAAAGAAGCAGAAGCGGCTCGCGCAGGAGCCCAAGGAGCTGGACCTGATCCCCGAGGACCTGCCCAACGTGCTCGTGCGGTTCCAGGCCAGCGACACCGGCGAAAACTGCGGAGGCTCGGTCCGGGTTCCCGGAGCGTCCACAGAAAAACAGCTGGAGATGCTGCTCAACCAGCTGCAGGAGAGCGCCGACGACCCCACGCCGTACACGTTTTCGGTTGTCAAGGGCGACGGCGACGAGCAGACGCTGGTGGACATCACCGACAACATCTGGGCGTCGATTCTCAAGCCCGGCCACAAGAGCACCGAGGACCAGCTGACGATTGTGTACACCCCGCGGGCCGTGTTCAAGGTCAAGAACATCACGCGCAGCACCGCGGCCATCCCCGGCCACGGCAGCACGATTCTGACCACGCAGTTTGCGCCGCACACGTCTTCGCGCATGGCGTCCGGCTCCGGCGACTTCACCGCCCGCATCTGGGACTGCGACACGCAGACGCCCATGCACACGCTCAAGGGCCACTCCAACTGGGTGCTGTGTCTGGCGTGGTCGCCCGACGGCAAAATGGTCGCCACCGGCTCCATGGACAACACCATCCGCATCTGGGACGCCGCCAAGGGCTCGCAGATTGGCAACGCGCTCAAGGGCCACACCAAGTGGATCACGGGGCTGTCGTGGGAGCCGCTGCACAAGGTGCGCGAGGGCCACGTGTCCCGCTTGGCGTCGTCGTCCAAGGACGGCACCGTGCGCGTGTGGGACGTGGGCGCCGGCACCTATCTGCGGACCATGGCCGGCCACCGCAGCGCCGTGACCTGCGTCAAGTGGGGCGGCATTGGCTTTCTGTACTCGGGCTCGCACGACAAGACCGTCAAGGTGTGGGACCCCGAGTCCGGGCGGCTGCAGCACAACCTCACGGCCCACGCGCACTGGGTCAACCACATTGCGCTGTCCACGGACTACGCGCTGCGCACCGGCGGCTTTGAGCACGACTCGTCGCGCGCGGACCTCAAGGCCAGCGAGGCCGAGATGCGCACCCGCGCGCAGGAAAAGTTCAACAAGCTGGCGACCACGTCTGGCCGGGTCTCGGAGCGCATGGTGACCGCGTCCGACGACTTCACCATGTTTCTGTGGGAGCCCGAAAAGAGCACCAAGCCGCTGTGCCGCATGACGGGCCACCAGAAGGTGGTCAACCACGTGAGCTTCTCGCCCGACGGCCGGCACCTGGCGTCCGCGTCGTTCGACAACTCCATCAAGCTGTGGGACGGCCGCGACGGCAAGTTCATCACCACGTTCCGCGGCCACGTGGCGTCCGTGTACCAGTGCGCGTGGTCGTCCGACTGCCGCCTGCTGGTGTCGTGCTCCAAGGACACCACGCTCAAGGTGTGGGACATTCGCACCAAGAAGCTGCTTTCCGATCTGCCCGGCCACGCCGACGAGGTGTTTGCCGTGGACTGGAGCGTTGACGGCAAGCGGGTGGCTTCTGGCGGCAAGGACAAGATGATTCGGCTGTGGTCCCATTAGCGGGGCCAGATGGTCCCATTAGGGGTCAGATGGTCCCATTAGGGGCCAGATGGTCGCACCCCATGACCTGTATTTATTGTATAGATAATGCATAGTAGATATTGATAGTTTGTGATTCAGATTTGGAGGATTTGGATGGTTCAGTTGATTCAGATTTGAAGATTCAGATGGTATTTCATTTGAACATTCAGATGTTTCATTACATTTGAAGATTCAGGTGGTATTTCATTTGAACATTCAGATGTTTCATTACATTTGAACATTCAGATGGAATATTTGAAGATTCAGGTGGTATTTCATTTGAAGACTCAGATAGTCAGTGGTTCGGATGGTCCGATGGTCAGATGGTCAGTTGGTTCAGATAGAGATTGGAGTCTTACCAGATTCAGACCTGGTTGGGATAAATGGGAGAACATGAGGAGAGTAAATACCTTGAAATAAAAAATGTTTTTGAGTTCTTTTTTGAAACTGAAAATGAATAAACTGTTGTTTCTGAAAGATATCATCTAAATCTGTTCTTCTGAAAAGATGTTTTTTTTTCTAAATCTCTTTCGTGGAAAGACGTTTCTTGGAAGATGGTCTGACATTTTTGGAAAAGATGTTTTATGAAAAACTGTTGAGAATCACAAATAGTATTGTAACGTGAATAGTTTAATTAACCACTTACAACCCACTTTAGGGACCACCAGGTTCCGGTAGTAGTACACACCAAAGCGGAGGAGGGTGTGTACTGAGCTGTTCAACAGAAGAAATCAAGTCAGTAGGTAGCTCCCTGCACTGCGGACATCACAATGTACCATGGATCACTCAGGTGATCTAGTACATCGTGTAATCATCCAACCGGATATTACATTCAACAAAAACTGACATTTTTGAAAGGTGTTTTTTGACTGATAAAACGATTTTAAAAAATCGAAATTTTGAATTAAAATTTAATATATTTTATTTAAACACTGACTCTCTAAATTGAGGCTAAATCATTCCCCCACAATCACCATAAGAAACCTGTGTCTCAACATATCTCAACATAGACATCACCCACAAAAACCATACCAACACCAATCGACTCGCAAATAAATTTCAATCAAAACTGTCTCTTTGGAAATTCCATGTCACCCACCCATTTCTTTCTAGAGTGTCACATTTGAGGCTGAAGAATGGGGCCAATATCAGAAAATTGCGCAAATAAAATCACAAAAAAACGGTCATGAGACGATACCAGCTGACTCCACGTCATCTGCCCCACGTCATCAGGTCCACGTCATCATCTCCACATTTGATTCCCTCATTTGGTTTTTCTCCACCTGCGCTAATTCAGCCCCAATTTTTTATAAAAAAAAATCGACCTTATATAGTGAAGAGTCTTTGGTAAGAAATCCACCAGAATACCACGAAAAAACCAACAAAATTCACCATGACCATTAGATTCTTTTGCTACAACTGCAACACTTATGTCAACCAAAACAAAGCTGAAATACACAAGGAAGAATGTATTCCTGGAGAAGATTCTAAGAAATAAATTGGCTACACCAGAGAATTGAGAAGAGAGAGTGGGAAGATGGGAGTTTGAGTACGTAGTATTTGTCTGACTAGGACAATCCTAGTAAGTAATGCTTTTTTGGAATTCTTGTAGTTTGTAGGTGGTTCTGGTGGTATCATAGCTGGGTAATATCATGGTGACACTTAGAAGGGGTAGGAGAAGTAGAAGAGGAGTTATTGAAATTCTAAAGAGTGCATACTTTGAAAAATGACTATTATAGTAGGTTCAGACTGTTTTCCATACGAGTTTTACTCTTCTTTAGTCCTTTTGTGTGAGCTATTGTAGAGGTTGAAAGTGATTAGGTAAGCTGGCTTTGAAGGGAAAATGTGGCTAAATGGAGTTGAAAAAGTTGTAAGTATGTACCTTTGTCGTGCAGCAAAGTGCTTAAAACCGCTTTTAATTGCTTTAAACCGCTTTGAGTCTCTCTTTTTTGCTTTAACAACTTCTATAGTCTCCAGACTAGAAATTGAAATTTGAAGCAAGTGGTGGAATGATATGAAAACTCCTACAAGCACATTTTGTTCGGAATCACCAGCTGATTCTGTTGGTACCTGTTAAAACTCTACTGGTACCTATCACAATTCTCCATCTCAGCTCAACTACCAGTTTCAAGCTTCTCAAACATCCCCCATGAAATGCGTTGCAGAAGAGATGAAGAGATTCTGAAGAGTGCATTCTATTTGGAGAGTCAATGTTAGTGAGCTTTCATCTTTGATTAACCACCAACTCATAAAATCAGCTTTTTGAGGCTTGAAGTGATGACAATCTTCGTTTACTCTAGATCAACTTCAACATTTCTTTTTTGGGTCACTCTAAAAACGTTAAGGCAATCATTTTGTATTTTCGAAAGATACTATACCATTTTCAGACAAGTTTATCTCCATTGACACATCTCCAATCAAACAATCTCCTTACTTGCCATCTCTGTAAACTGTTTGCCATGTGCTACAGCCACACTAACATCCCTAATCAAACCAATCTCTTTCTTCCCTCGGGTCTTCTCCTCACTAAAGGGTTTGTTGTCTTGTTACTCAGATATTCGTTTTTATTCACATGCAGTTTCCCCACAAAATCGTTATCGTTATTTTTTATTCTTTTTTGCTTCATCCCGATATCTAGGGTTAAATATTATAGCCGTATTTACAGAAACATATTGTGCGAGCCGAATGAACTCAGTATAGCCGAAGCCAGGTGTATGGAACTGAAAAGCGAGAATTCCAGAATTTTGAAACAACGAAACGGTAGCTTGCAGCTGACTAATTTCAATTCTGGCCTCGGATCTGTGATCGGACTCCAATTGCGTTCTCCAAGCTGGTTTCAACCGAATCTGTACTACTGTCCCCTCGATTCTGGACGTTTATGAAAAGTCCAAATTAACTTCTTAAAATCGGATTTCCCCAATGAGTCTAGACTAAAGCAACAATTTCCAGCTGAATGCGCTCTTCAGATTTCTATCAAATCCTTCCTATCAGGTTTTGACCCCTTCTGGTATCTCTGTTCAAGTTTCGGCAGTCAACTTTTAAGGTTGTGGCTGACCAGATCGAAAGAAAAAAGAAAATAAAATAAAATAATAAAATAATGAAATAAAATGAAATAAAATGATAATGGAAAAGTTGTGAACTACAGAGTACCCTTCTACTCTCTCTTCGGCACCATTTCCATTCAATCAATCAACTCGACTCTTTATTGGAAAAATATCTTTTCTATGTACTGTTATAAATATTTAGAGAATTAGAAAATCGTGGGGTAGTGAGTTGGAGGTGTCGTCAGTCATGTCAGGGGCTTCTGATCGTCGTCGGTCGTCGTTCGCATGGTGCTTCAGCAGCCTAGTTGGCAATCTCGTCTCGAGTCCAGCCCTGGCCCTTGTAAGTCTTGAGGTCCTTGGAGGGCTGGGGCACTTCGCTGTCGATCTTGAGCGCAAAGGGGTTTCGGTCCGAGTTCTGGTCGAGGTTGCCCAGCGTGTGGTTCACCTCGCAGTGCTTGGCCTCGTCGGCCCGAATGTACTCAATCAGATCTCGCATGGTGGGGTTGTTGCCCATGTGCCAGTAGCCCACGGCAATCTCGGGCACCTTGACCTTGTGGCCCTCCCACTCGGGAAGTCGGCCAGAGTCAATGTCCTCGATGCACCGCGAGTACGTCATGACGGCCTCCTCCTCGAGGTAGCCCACGAACCGATGACACGTGGCAGGAGACACAAGGTAGGCGGCAAAGTAGGCGTTGAAGAAGACACCCTGGCCAAGCAGAATCATGCCCCGCATAAAGTAGCCGGGTTTGTGCATCTTCAGGAAGGTGAGCAGATGCATTCGCTCGTTGTAGGCCTCCTCCAGCAGCGTCTCGATCCACGCTCGGTCTCGCTTGAGGTGTCGCAGCGAAGTCAGGTGGCGAGACATGCCTCCGACCATGCCAGGAACGCCGGCAATGGACTCCAGAAACAGAAATCGCGTGTACCATCGAGCGGGCGTCATTTTGTACTGGACGAGGTTCTCCTGGCCGGGTTTGGGGTGCTTGTAGCCGGTGAAAAGGTCAAAGCACGATCGCATGGTTCGGATGGCAGACAGCGCCACCTTGTCGGCCCACGACTTGGCGTCTCGGTGCTGGATCACCAGGGCTTCCATCTGCGCCTTGGTGTAGATGGGATGCACCCACATGGGCGTTGTCACGTACTCGTTGGTGTCTTCGGCGCCGTAGATGGAAGGGTCGTTCTTCTTTGTGTTGGCAAGCGTCTTTTGGGAACCGTGTTTGTGCACGGTTTCCTCGGGAGCGGAACCGTGCAGATGCTCCTCGACGGCCGTGGCCATGAACCGCACACCATGAGGGCGGGCTAGGGACACAGAAGCCAAAGCCCTGGTAGTTCTCAGGACAGAAGTGGCGGTGAGTAGAGTCATGTTGGTAATGATGTTTGTGGTAGTGGTTGTTGTAGCTGGTGTAGCTGTTGTAGCTGATGCTGTGTGATGGGGAGGTTCTCTGGAAGGGGGAAAGGGCCCTCTTATATATGCCTGAGAGAGAGAGTGCCCAAACAGGGAAAAGTCCCTTATCGACAGCTCTAGACCCGATGACTGAAATCGATGCATGGCAGTCAGCCATTGATTTAAGGTTTGGTAAATAGCTTATTTTCTTTGTTTGCTTGCTTTTCATTCCAAACCTTGTCGCCACAATTACCAACCGGTAGTTGTTGCCGCTAATTGGTCGTCGCCGAGGCAGGTGTTATTGGCGTTTTAATTACACCAGCGGTGTCGTGACTGATGTTGGCCGAACCGGCCGAGCCGCGGAGTGCGTTCTGGCTCTGAAAGCGGGACATGGTCGCTGTTTTCGGACTGCTGGAGGTGCTACTGTCCGGGGCCTATTTTTGGAGCGCCTCAAAAGAAGAATGTGGCGCAAATAAAATGAGCCCTAACCCTTGATCCCAAAGGGGCCACCGTTTGTGGCGTCAGCCTCCGTTGAAAAGCTTATCGACAAGGTTTTTGCACTGCTTGCTGGATACCTGTTTGTGTGGGCGCATGAAATATGCGGGTCGAGATCGTTTGGATCCACTCGCCACAATCCACCAGCCACGTTTATGCACGAGGTTGATCCGAGTTCCGGTGGGAAACAAAGATATTTGCTCGTCCAGTTACGCCGCATGGTTTATCGGCAAAAGCAAATATTACACGTCAAGACGACCGGTAAACACAAGGAATTGGGGAAACAAAAAGGAGACGTAAAGGATGCAGTTCCTGAAAATACGAAAATGTGAGGGAAAAGAATATTGATAGTCACCGGGCTACGATAACGTCGATACGTCTTCTCCCGACAAGTCGAATACGACAAAGACAGTTTCGGGAAAATTCGGAACCTTCTCTACCCCAGACTGAGTAGTTATCGTGGTACCGTAGTAAGAGTGGTTACAGGTAAAAAACTTGGTTGAATGCATTTCTTACTGTAGAAGAAAAAAGCAGATAATTGCTGTTTGAGCAAGTGGGAAACTGAGTAAATGAGCAAATGAACACCTGAGCAAATGAGCAAATGAGCAAATCTGAGCAGTTATACCACCGTGTATAGTAGATCCAGTTTCCAGTTGAATAGCAAATTGCTCGTTTCGAGAAACGTTCCGAGAGTTCTTTTTCTTTTTTTTTGGTTTCCTTTTCATTTTCATTTTATGATACCTAATTATTTCTCTCCCAGTTCAAGACACTTTTGGGGAGAAATTCTATGGAAAAAACCGAGACGCACAAAAATACCACTCTGGACGCATTCCAAACGTCTTCTGAGCCGAAATTGGCGTCCTGGGCCGCCATGCAGCCTGTGAAAACCCCAAGTACACGGCTCCAAATGTCGTTGGACTCTGCTTCTGTCCGGCTATGCGGATGAGGTCGGTTGAACCTTGTTTTTTCATGCAGAAATGTAAAGATTTGTGGCTGGTGAATGTAACAGAGTCTGTTGATCTGTGGATGGATTGTGACTCTTCTGGGTCTCAAGGGTCTTTGTGTCAACAGTCTCTGGGGTCTCTGGGGTCTCAAGAGTCTCTCTAACCCCTGATTGTGTCTGATTGCATCTGTTTTTGTTTGTCTGCAACATGGCCTTGGTCTGTTACCCTGATATCACTCGGCAATTCCAATATTAGATACAGTAATACCGAAAAACACCCTTTGGAAATCTCGGGACAGTCTTCAGCCGACAGCGAGACGAAAAAGTCCAATCCGGAAACTACCGCCTGGCCTCTCTTTTTCGTGTGACTCCTTTGGGGGTAGTCTAGTATATTCCACGTGATGAGGAGGCCCAAATCTTAAACCGATGGCGGTTTTCGGAAAGAAAAAAAAGTGGCTAGTGCGTGTAGGTCGCTGAAAAGTGGCGGAAATCGATTTCTGATGGTTTCACTGGACGCGGCTCCGTTTTCTGGGTCCAGCGATATACGACACGCTACATTTGTTTTGCGGCTGTCGAATTTGGAAAAGTCGTGGACTGCCTGTTTGACAACAAGTCATGTCTCATACATACCAAGCACCCATCCATTCAAAGTCAGAGATTACATTTTCGTGCATTTTGAGATTCGAGAGCCAGCAGAAGACGACCGTTGGCAGGCAGTTGCGGCAGCTGGCCATTGCTTTTACATTTCACATGTACCAGAGATTCAGCCGTGACAGTGTCCAGTTTCAGAGTGACTCTTATTGGCTGAATCTGGTATTGCTACTGAAAGGTGCCACAGTGATAATATCGAAAATCTGAAAAGTGCATAGTGTTCAGAACTGTCATCTTGGTCCAATGCGATCAAATTTATTTTTACAACTTCTCTTGAGTCGATATTAGTCATGTGCTCTTCATGCTCGCTGTGACCATCTGCCTTTGATAGCCAAACGTGGCAATATGAATGCAATCGAAAATTCTAAAAGTGCATCTGTGTCATCGGCGCAATCTGAACCTCACCATTTGGTTCTTTTTTGCTCTACGTGCTCTGGACTGTTTTTGGTCTTCATATCTTTCTCATCTTGTCTCACAGTTCATGTGGTACAGCACTCTCCCAACAGCACACTTGAAACGAGCTAATAACGTCGCTAGAGACGTTCAAAGAGCATCAGCGTACTCGTGACGACAAGGCGATAAAGACGCACTTTTCAGATATTCCAGATTCGCCCCCTGCCATTTTCACACTGTCGCACACCCCCAACCGAGAATCGAACACACGACAGTTACCAAACCTTAATGTGACGATGCTGAAATTTTCAGTTCAGCTGCCAAATCACATCACCACAAATCATCCAACACACAACAATGCTCCGAGCAACAACCGCCCGACTGGAGCCGGTGGCCCGCCCCGGCGCTCACACACAGGTGCGATTCAAGTCGCAGCTGCACCGACTCAAGCACGCCCAGCACGTGGCCCAGCTCGTGCAGAAGCGCAAGATCACCGCCCTGGACCCTTACTCCAGACAGGTGCTCAACCGCAACAAGGCCGCCGTCAAGAGCGCGTTCCCCAGCGCCGAGTCTTTCGACGTGGCCTCTCTGTACCCCCGGCGTGTGGCTCTCGAAAACGCGGCCGAGACGCCCAAGGTCAACAAGGACGGCTACGGCTTTGGCACAGATGGCTGGTACCATGTGGGCCGCACGGCGCTGGGCAACCTGCCCGTGCACTCGTGGTTCAACTCCACCAAGGCGCGGACCGAGATTTCGAAAATCTCCGGCAGCGCCGTGCTGCTGAAGCGAGACCTGTGCCGGGCTCTGGACATGCACAAGGACGAGGTTGTCATTGCCCCCAGCGGCCGAAAGATTACCGTTCCTAGCCAGAACGCCAACCTTCTGCGACGATGGCTCGAGCAGAAGTTTTAGCATTTGTACATATTATTGATGGAGTGACGTGAATTTGGAGTGTACAGGGTAGTGTCGCGTGAGAGTGTAGTGTGTCAGGCGAGATTGAGCAGTATTATGGGGTGCAGCATGGAGACAAGGATGGTGGTTCGGTGGTAGTTGTTGTGAATGTAGGATAAGATGATTATTGGTGGCTTGACTGTGATTTTCCTCTTTCTTTTTTTCTTTCTTTTTATTTTATATATATTTTTTCTGATTACTAAGGCAGATCATGAGTGCAAAAGATGGTGTGAGTGGAATGGTTCTTGTAGTGTTGGTTTAGTTTTTGACAAGACACGTTGCAACATCGGGCCTATCATAGACATCCGGAGATTGGACTCTATCTATACCACAAGCAGGCTGTTGTAGGAGGTGTCAGAAGTCTTATTTATTCCCGTTTCAAAGCTGAATATTGCTCTCCATGACACCTTGGGTGTGACAGAATCATGAACCGTTTAAACACACGAAATCAGCAACTCTTTGGACAAGAAAACAAAAGAGAAAACAGATCTCAGCACTCTACTAATGTATATTGATTGTCTTTGCTCCCGGTATATATCCCCGGTATATATCCTAGACAGCCTCTACAGATAATTAACGAACCCAGATATGCCTATACAGTCACGAAAGCACCGTTCCAGATGATGAGACAGGTGCGCAATCAGAGAAATCCCCCCAGATTTTCTCACTACTCACAATGTAGCTATAATCATTGCCAGTATTCACTCCTATCTCCTCTTACCAACTCTCAATTTCTTCGTTCAACAATTAAGAGTAACATTTCCTATACTCTGTCCAACTATACAAAAACGGGTTTGTGTAACTTCCCAACGGCCCCAAGTATATAAGACCTTTAAACACGCCCAACATCCGTTCTTCTTCTCCCCCAGATTTCTCAATGACTGCTATCACTACCAACTTCTCCACCCTCCCCCTCACCCTCACATTCGAAGAGTACCTCGAGCTCTGCGAAGCGGCCGACCTCCGCGCCCTTCGAGAACAGATGGTCATTGACTCCGGTAACCGAAGACGTCGACGTCAGAAGCGACGTTCCTAGGTTAACTTTGGTCATCTGTCTCACCCCGGAAGTCAGCCCCCCGTTCCCCATGAACGTGTGTCTTGGCTGGCTTCCACCCAAAGGACACGAAGTGAGTACTTGTGCACAAACGACAAGGAACGACAGGATCAAGTCAGGAACGGAACCAGGTTACAGGAGCTACTACAATCACGGTGTGGTTGATGTCCAGGCCAGGCGTCAACTACACTCTGTTTGTGATCCCTCTGTGACATGTCGAACGACAGTAAGGTTGAAACCCAGGCTAGGTTTCAACCAAGCTGTCGTGACACATTGTGTGATTGATATCCAGGGCAGGTGCCAGTCACACAGTTCATGTTCTTCTCCCGCTTGACATCGTCTTCACCCGCAACTTCTTCTTCTTTGCTAACCCAGAAAACACAAAAAAACTCGAAAAAGGAAAAAATCCAAAAAAAATTGGTGGGACGGCTCAACCCGAGAAGCATGGCCTGCAGCCCATCTGCAGGAGCTTCAAGTCTTTGGTGATACCACCAAGGAGCGATACTAGTCTGCTGGCAAAAACTTTTCTTTTAACCCCCTCAGGTCGCCATGAAACATCAGAATGCCCCCGGAAACTTCTTTTTCCGAGGGCATTATCGTGTTTCTCTGATAATTTAAGGTTAAGGTTATGTCCTAATCGGGCAATCTCTTCGATTACCTAGTCGGTTTCCCCAAAAGATCTGTCACTTCCATACACACTCGCCTCGACGTCCTCCCGCCATTACCTTTGCCTGGAGACTTCTCACAGTCTTGGGCTTGAAGTTCACACGAGACGCAGGCTATCAAGAGCAACACTGAGGAGGAAAGCTGGCTTACAACCATCAGCTCACCTACAATGTTCTGCATTGTCGCAGGGGAAAAAGAACGAGAGTGTTCGCCAAGATGGTTGGCGTCAAGTTCCGGGTGTTCTCTTCAAGTATCACCGAGCCACTGCTGCAGACACTGCTACTTGCTCAGGAACACGCTGGTTGGTTTATCGCCGAGCCCATCAGTGTATTTCCCATCGTTGAGATACCAGACTCCCTGGCAGATCTGTTCTTGGCCACTTGTCTGAGGACTCCCTGGTAACACCGCTTTGCCTGCTGCAACATCTCTTTGAGATATTTATGAGCCTCTGGTGGTATGTTAGTGGTCATGCCTAACAATTTACGGAAGTCTTCGAAGCCTACGACAGTTCTCAAAGGCATTTGGCCCTGAGCCTTGTCCTTTGCCTGCCAGTGAACCCCTTCATAATCATGGGAGACCTGCGTTCCTTTCTCAACTGATGGATCTATGTTTCAAGAAAAGGATCAGCAACTATTCCAAGACAACCTCATCCAAACCCCAAGTACTTAATGCTTTTGTATTAACGAAATGAAATGATACCCTGATACCAAGTAACGTGTTACCAGAATGTGATATATCCCGGTATGGGATAGTACAGTACTTTACTAAGCTTTTGTCTTTAGTTTTGTTTCTCTTTATTTAATTTGATTTGATTTGATTTGATTAATATATTTATTTAATTATTAGTATATTAATTTATTTTATTTTATTTTAATTCTTTTAAATTTGTTTATATTTAATTTATTTATTTGCAATTAAATTGATTAATATTAATTAGGTAATATTGTATTTTTATTTAATTTAATTTAATTATTCAGTTTTTATTTAATTTATTTAAATTTTTATCAAATTTATTTATTTCTTTTTATTTCTTTTTATTTGATTTTATTTCAATTTATTTTTATATTACTTCAAATATCCATAAAAATCTTTATTTGATTTTTATATAT